>SSNR01000898.1:41684-68439 GCA_006937965.1 Callopanchax toddi | reverse complement strand
ATTTTAGTATAGATGTCAGTAGTATAGATTTTAGTATAGATGTTAGTAATATAGGTGTTAGTATAGATGTTAGTAATATAGGTGTTAATATAGATGTTAGTAGTATAGGTGTTAGTATAGATGTTAGTAATATAGGTGTTAGTATAGATGTCAGTAATATAGGTGTTAGTATAGATGTTAGTAATATAGGTGTTAGTATAGATGTCAGTAATATAGGTGTTAATATAGATGTCAGTAGTATAGATGTTAGTATAGATGTTAGTAATATAGGTGTTAGTATAGATGTTAGTAATATAGGTGTTAGTATAGATGTCAGTAATATAGGTGTTAATATAGATGTCAGTAGTATAGATGTTAGTATAGATGTTAGTAATAGATGTCAGTAGTATAGATGTCAGTAATATAGGTGTTAGTATAGATGTTAGTATAGATGTCAGTAGTATAGATTTTAGTATAGATGTTAGTAATATAGGTGTTAATATAGATGTCAGTAGTATAGATGTTAGTATAGATGTTAGTGATATAGGTGTTAGTATAGTTGTTAGTAAGATGTTAGTAGTATAGATGTTAGTATAGATGTTAGTAATATAGGTGTTAGTATAGATGTTAGTAATATAGGTGTTAATATAGATGTCAGTAGTATAGATGTCAGTAGTATAGATGTTAGTAATATAGGTGTTAGTATAGATGTTAATAATATAGGTGTTAGTATAGATGTTAGTATAGATGTTAGTATAGATGTCAGTAATATAGGTGTTAATATAGATGTCAGTAGTATAGATGTTAGTATAGATGTTAGTAATATAGGTGTTAGTATAGATGTTAGTAATATAGGTGTTAATATAGATGTTAGTAATATAGGTGTTAGTATAGATGTCAGTAGTATAGGTGTTAGTATAGATGTTAGTAATATAGGTGTTATTATAGATGTTAGTAATATAGGTGTTAGTATAGATGTTAGTATAGATGTCAGTAGTATAGATGTTAGTAATATAGGTGTTAGTATAGTTGTTAGTATAGATGTCAGTAGTATAGATGTTAGTATAGATGTTAGTAATATAGGTGTTAGTATAGATGTTAGTAATATAGGTGTTAATATAGATGTTAGTAGTATAGATGTTAGTATAGATGTTAGTAGTATAGATGTCAGTAATATAGGTGTTAGTATAGATGTTAGTATTGATGTTAGTAGTATAGATGTTAGTAATATAGGTGTTAATATAGATGTTAGTAATATAGGTGTTAGTATAGATGTCAGTAATATAGGTGTTAATATAGATGTCAGTAGTATAGATGTTAGCATAGATGTTAGTAATATAGGTGTTAGTATAGATGTTAGTAATATAGGTGTTAGTATAGATGTTAGTAATATAGGTGTTAGTATAGATGTTAATAATATAGGTGTTAGTATAGATTTTAGTATAGATGTCAGTAGTATAGATGTTAGTAATATAGGTGTTAGTATAGATGTTAGTATAGATGTCAGTAGTATAGATTTTAGTATAGATGTTAGTAGTATAGATGTTAGTATAGATGTTAGTAATATAGGTGTTAGTATAGATGTCAGTAATATAGGTGTTAGTATAGATGTTAGTATAGATGTCAGTAGTATAGATGTTAGTAATATAGGTGTTAGTATAGATGTTAGTATAGATGTCAGTAGTATAGATTTTAGTATAGATGTTAGTAGTATAGATGTTAGTAATATAGGTGTTAGTATAGATGTTAATAATTTTGGTGTTAGTATAGATGTTAGTATAGATGTCAGTAGTATAGATTTTAGTATAGATGTTAGTAATATAGGTGTTAGTATAGATGTTAGTAATATAGGTGTTAGTATAGATGTTAGTAATATAGGTGTTAATATAGATGTCAGTAGTATAGATGTTAGTATAGATGTTAGTAGTATAGGTGTCTGTAATTTAGGTGTTAGTATAGATGTTAGTAATATAGGTGTTAATATAGATGTCAGTAGTATAGATGTTAGCATAGATGTTAGTAATATAGGTGTTAGTATAGATGTTAGTATAGATGTCAGTAGTATAGATGTCAGTAATATAGGTGTTAGTATAGATGTTAGTGTTAGTATATATGTAGTTAGTATAGATGTTAGTATAGATGTTAGTAATATAGGTGTTAGTATAGATGTCAGTAATATAGGTGTTAATATAGATGTTAGTATAGATGTTAGTATATGATGTTAGTAATAGGTGTTAGTATAGATGTTAGTAATATAGGTGTTAGTATAGATGTTAGTAATATAGGTGTTAGTATAGATGTTAATAATATAGGTGTTAGTATAGATGTTAGTATAGATGTCAGTAGTATAGATGTCAGTAATATAGGTGTTAGTATAGATGTTAGTATAGATGTCAGTAGTATAGATGTCTGTAATTTAGGTGTTAGTATAGATGTTAGTAATATAGGTGTTAGTATAGATGTTAATAATATAGGTGTTAGTATAGATGTTAGTATAGATGTCAGTAGTATAGATTTTAGTATAGATGTTAGTAATATAGGTGTTAGTATAGATGTTAGTAATATAGGTGTTAATATAGATGTTAGTAATATAGGTGTTAGTATAGATGTCAGTAGTATAGATGTTAGTAATATAGGTGTTAGTATAGATGTTAATAATATAGGTGTTAGTATAGATGTTAGTATAGATGTCAGTAGTATAGATGTTAGTATAGATGTTAGTAATATAGGTGTTAGTATAGATGTTAGTAATATAGGTGTTAGTATAGATGTTAGTAATATAGGTGTTAGTATAGATGTTAGTAATATAGGTGTTAATATAGATGTTAGTAATATAGGTGTTAGTATAGATGTCAGTAATATAGGTGTTAATATAGATGTCAGTAGTATAGATGTTAGTAATATAGGTGTTAGTATAGATGTTAATAATATAGGTGTTAGTATAGATGTTAGTATAGATGTCAGTAGTATAGATGTTAGTAATATAGGTGTTAGTATAGATGTTAGTATAGATGTCAGTAGTATAGATGTCAGTAATATAGGTGTTAGTATAGTTGTTAGTATAGATGTTAGTAATATAGGTGTTATTATAGATGTTAGTATAGATGTCAGTAGTATAGATGTTAGTAATATAGGTGTTAGTATAGATGTTAGTAATATAGGTGTTAGTATAGATGTTAGTAATATAGGTGTTAATATAGATGTTAGTAATATAGGTGTTAGTATAGATGTTAGTATAGTTGTCAGTAGTATAGATGTTAGTAATATAGGTGTTAGTATAGATGTTAGTATAGATGTCAGTAGTATAGATGTTAGTAATATAGGTGTTAGTATAGATGTTAGTAATATAGGTGTTAGTATAGATGTTAGTATAGATGTCAGTAGTATAGATGTCAGTAATATAGGTGTTAGTATAGATGTTAGTATAGATGTCAGTAGTATAGATGTTAGTATAGATGTTAGTAATATAGGTGTTAGTATAGATGTCAGTAATATAGGTGTTAATATAGATGTCAGTAGTATAGATGTTAGTAATATAGGTGTTAGTATAGAAGTTAATAATATAGGTGTTAGTATAGATGTTAGTATAGATGTCAGTAGTATAGATGTTAGTAATATAGGTGTTAGTATAGATGTTAGTATAGATGTCAGTAGTATAGATGTCAGTAATATAGGTGTTAGTATAGATGTTAGTATAGATGTCAGTAGTATAGATGTCTGTAATTTAGGTGTTAGTATAGATGTTAGTAATATAGGTGTTAGTATAGATGTTAGTATAGATGTCAGTAGTATAGATGTTAGTATAGATGTTAGTAATATAGGTTTTAGTATAGATGTCAGTAATATAGGTGTTAATATAGATGTTAGTATAGATGTCAGTAATATAGGTGTTAGTATAGATGTTAGTATAGATGTCAGTAGTATAGATGTTAGTATAGATGTTAGTAATATAGGTGTTAGTATAGAAGTTAATAATATAGGTGTTAGTATAGATGTTAGTATAGATGTCAGTAGTATAGATGTTAGTAATATAGGTGTTAGTATAGATGTTAGTATAGATGTCAGTAGTATAGATGTCTGTAATTTAGGTGTTAGTATAGATGTTAGTAATATAGGTGTTAGTATAGATGTTAGTATAGATGTCAGTAGTATAGATGTCTGTAATATAGGTGTTAGTATAGATGTCAGTAATATAGGTGTTAATATAGATGTCAGTAGTATAGATGTTAGTATAGATGTTAGTAATATAGGTGTTAGTATAGATGTTAGTAATATAGGTGTTAGTATAGATGTTAGTAATATAGGTGTTAGTATAGATGTTAGTAATATAGGTGGTAATATAGATGTCAGTAGTATAGATGTTAGTAATATAGGTGTTAGTATAGATGTTAGTATAGATGTCAGTAGTATAGATGTCAGTAATATAGGTGTTAGTATAGATGTTAGTATTATAGGTGTTAGTATAGATGTTAGTAATATAGGTGTTAGTAAAGATGTTAGTATAGATGTCAGTAGTATAGATGTTAGTAATATAGGTGTTAATATAGATGTCAGTAGTATAGATGTTAGTATAGATGTTAGTAATATAGGTGTTAGTATAGATGTTAGTAATATAGGTGTTAGTATAGATGTTAGTATAGATGTCAGTAGTATAGATGTCTGTAATTTAGGTGTTAGTATAGATGTTAGTAATATAGGTGTTAGTATAGATGTTAGTATAGATGTCAGTAGTATAGATGTCAGTAATATAGGTGTTAGTATAGATGTTAGTATAGATGTCAGTAGTATAGATGTTAGTATTATAGGTGTTAGTATAGATGTCAGTAATATAGGTGTTAGTATAGATTTTAGTATAGATGTTAGTAATATAGGTGTTAGTATAGATGTTAGTAATATAGGTGTTAGTATAGATGTTAGTAATATAGGTGTTAGTATAGATGTTAGTATAGATGTCAGTAGTATAGATGTTAGTAATATAGGTGTTAGTATAGATGTTAGTATAGATGTTAGTAGTATAGGTTTTAGTATAGATGTTAGTAATATAGGTGTTAGTATAGATGTTAGTAATATAGGTGTTAGTATAGATGTTAGTATAGATGTCAGTAGTATAGATGTCAGTAATATAGGTGTTAGTATAGGTGTTAATATAGATGTCTGTAGTATAGATGTTAGTATAGATGTTAGTAATATAGATGTTAGTATAGATGTTAGTAATATAGGTGTTAGTATAGATGTTAGTATAGATGTCAGTAGTATAGATTTTAGTATAGTTGTTAGTAATATAGGTGTTAGTATAGATGTTAGTAATATAGGTGTTAGTATAGATGTTAGTAATATAGGTGTTAGTATAGATGTTAGTATAGATGTCAGTAGTATAGATTTTAGTATAGATGTTAGTAATATAGGTGTTAGTATAGATGTTAGTAATATAGGTGTTAATATAGATGTCAGTAGTATAGATGTTAGTATAGATGTTAGTAGTATAGATGTCAGTAATATAGGTGTTAGTATAGATTTTAGTATAGATGTTAGTAATATAGGTGTTAGTATAGATGTTAGTAATATAGGTGTTAGTATAGATGTTAATAATATAGGTGTTAGTATAGATTTTAGTATAGATGTCAGTAGTATAGATGTTAGTAATATAGGTGTTAGTATAGATGTTAATAATATAGGTGTTAGTATAGATGTTAGTATAGATGTTAGTATAGATGTCAGTAATATAGGTGTTAGTATAGATGTTAGTATAGATGTCAGTAGTATAGATGTTAGTATAGATTTTAGTAATATAGGTGTTAATATAGATGTCAGTAGTATAGATGTTAGCATAGATGTCAGTAGTATAGATTTTAGTATAGATGTTAGTAATATAGGTGTTAGTATAGATGTTAGTAATATAGGTGTTAGTATAGATGTTAGTAATATAGGTGTTAGTATAGATGTCAGTAATATAGGTGTTAATATAGATTTCAGTAGTATAGATGTTAGTATAGATGTTAGTAATATAGGTGTTAGTATAGATGTTAGTAATATAGGTGTTAGTATAGATGTCAGTAATATAGGTGTTAATATAGATGTTAGTAATATAGGTGTTAGTATAGATGTCAGTAATATAGGTGTTAATATAGATGTCAGTAGTATAGATGTTAGTATAGATGTTAGTAATATAGGTGTTAGTATAGTTGTTAGTAATATAGGTTTTAGTATAGATGTTAGTAATATAGGTGTTAATATAGATGTCAGTAGTATAGATGTTAGTAATATATGTGTTAGTATAGATGTTAATAATATAGGTGTTAGTATAGATGTTAGTAATATATGTGTTAGTATAGATGTTAATAATATAGGTGTTAGTATAGATGTTAGTAATATAGGTGTTAGTATAGATGTCAGTAATATAGGTGTTAGTATAGATGTCAGTAGTATAGATGTTAGTATAGATGTTAGTAATATAGGTGTTAGTATAGATGTCAGTAATATAGGTGTTAATATAGATGTCAGTAGTATAGATGTTAGTAATATAGGTGTTAGTATAGAAGTTAATAATATAGGTGTTAGTATAGATGTTAGTATAGATGTCAGTTGTATAGATGTCAGTAATATAGGTGTTAGTATAGATGTTAGTATAGATGTCAGTAGTATAGATGTCAGTAATTTAGGTGTTAGTATAGATGTTAGTATTATAGGTGTTAGTATAGATGTTAATAATATAGGTGTTAGTATAGATGTTAGTATAGATGTCAGTAGTAAAGATGTGAGTAATATAGGTGTTAGTATAGATGTTAGTATAGATGTCAGTAGTATAGATGTTAGTAATATAGGTGTTAGTATAGATGTTAGTATAGATGTCAGTAGTATAGATGTTAGTAATATAGGTGTTAGTATAGATGTTAGTATAGATGTCAGTAGTATAGATGTCAGTAATATAGGTGTTAGTATAGATGTTAGTATAGATGTCAGTAGTATAGATGTCAGTAATATAGGTGTTAGTATAGATGTTAGTATAGATGTCAGTAGTATAGATGTTAGTAATTTAGGTGTTAGTATAGATGTTAGTATTATAGGTGTTAGTATAGATGTTAATAATATAGGTGTTAGTATAGATTTTAGTATAGATGTCAGTAGTATAGATGTCAGTAATATAGGTGTTAGTATAGATGTTAGTATAGATGTCAGTAGTATAGATGTCAGTAATATAGGTGTTAGTATAGATGTTAGTAGTATAGGTGTTAGTATAGATGTTAGTAGTATAGATGTCAGTCATATAGGTATTAGTATAGATGTTAGTATTATAGGTGTTAGTATAGATGTTAATAATATAGGTGTTAGTATAGATTTTAGTATAGATGTCAGTAGTATAGATGTAGTAATATAGGTGTTAGTATAGATGTTAGTATAGATGTCAGTTGTATAGATGTCAGTAATATAGGTGTTAGTATAGATGTTAGTATAGATGTCAGTAGTATAGATGTCAGTAATTTAGGTGTTAGTATAGATGTTAGTATTATAGGTGTTAGTATAGTTGTTAGTAATATAGGTGTTAGTATAGATGTTAGTATAGATGTCAGTCATATAGGTGTTAGTATAGATGTTAGTATAGATGTCAGTAGTATAGATGTTAGTATTGTAGGTGTTAGTATAGATGTTAGTATAGATGTTAGTAGTATAGATGTCAGTCATATAGGTGTTAGTATAGATGTCAGTCATATAGGTGTTAGTATAGATTTCAGTAGTATAGATGTTAGTATAGATGTTAGTAATATAGGTGTTAGTATAGATGTTAGTAATATAGGTGTTAGTATAGATGTCAGTAATATAGGTGTTAATATAGATGTCAGTAGTATAGATGTTAGTATAGATGTTAGTAATATAGGTGTTAGTATAGATGTTAGTAGTATAGATGTCAGTCATATAGGTGTTAGTATAGATGTCAGTAGTATAGATGTTAGTAATATAGGTGTTAGTATAGAAGTTAATAATATAGGTGTTAGTATAGATGTTAGTATAGATGTCAGTTGTATAGATGTCAGTAATATAGGTGTTAGTATAGATGTTAGTATAGATGTCAGTAGTATAGATGTTAGTAATTTAGGTGTTAGTATAGATGTTAGTATTATAGGTATTAGTATAGATGTTAGTAATATAGGTGTTAGTATAGCTGTTAGTATAGATGTTAGTAGTATAGATGTTAGTCATATAGGTGTTAGTATAGATGTCAGTCATATAGGTGTTAATATAGATTTCAGTAGTATAGATGTTAGTATAGATGTTAGTAATATAGGTGTTAGTATAGATGTTAGTAATATAGGTGTTAGTATAGATGTCAGTAATATAGGTGTTAATATAGATGTCAGTAGTATAGATGTTAGTATAGATGTTAGTAATATAGGTGTTAGTATAGATGTTAGTAATATAGGTGTTAGTATAGATGTTAGTATAGATGTCAGTAGTATAGATGTCAGTAATATAGGTGTTAGTATAGATGTTAGTATTATAGGTGTTAGTATAGATGTTAATAATATAGGTGTTAGTATAGATGTTAGTATAGATGTCAGTAGTATAGATGTTAGTAATATAGGTGTTAGTATAGATGTTAGTATAGATGTCAGTAGTATAGATGTCAGTAATTTAGGTGTTAGTATAGATGTTAGTATTATAGGTGTTAGTATAGATGTCAGTAATATAGGTGTTAGTATAGATGTTAGTATAGATGTCAGTAGTATAGATGTCAGTAATTTAGGTGTTAGTATAGATGTTAGTATAGATGTCAGTAGTATAGATTTTAGTATAGATGTTAGTAATATAGGTGTTAGTATAGATGTTAGTAATATAGGTGTTAGTATAGATGTTAGTATAGATGTCAGTAGTATAGATGTCAGTAATATAGGTGTTAGTATAGATGTTAGTATAGATGTCAGTAGTATAGATGTTAGTAATATAGGTGTTAGTATAGATGTTAGTAATATAGGTGTTAGTATAGATGTTAGTATAGATGTCAGTAGTATAGATGTCAGTAATATAGGTGTTAGTATAGATGTTAGTATAGATGTCAGTAGTATAGATGTCAGTAATATAGGTGTTAGTATAGATGTTAGTATAGATGTCAGTAGTATAGATGTTAGTATAGATGTTAGTAATATAGGTGTTAGTATAGATGTCAGTAATATAGGTGTTAGTATAGATGTCAGTAGTATAGATGTTAGTAATATAGGTGTTAGTATAGATGTTAGTAATATAGGTGTTAATATAGATGTTAGTAATATAGGTGTTAGTATAGATGTCAGTAATATAGGTGTTAATATAGATGTCAGTAGTATAGATGTTAGTATAGATGTTAGTAATATAGGTGTTAGTATAGATGTTAGTATAGATGTCAGTAGTATAGATGTTAGTAATATAGGTGTTAGTATAGATGTTAGTATAGATGTCAGTAGTATAGATGTTAGTAATATAGGTGTTAGTATAGATGTTAGTATAGATGTCAGTAGTATAGATGTCAGTAATTTAGGTGTTAGTATAGATGTTAGTATTATAGGTGTTAGTATAGATGTTAATAATATAGGTGTTAGTATAGATTTTAGTATAGATGTCAGTAGTATAGATGTCAGTAATATAGGTGTTAGTATAGATGTTAGTATAGATGTCAGTAGTATAGATGTCAGTAATATAGGTGTTAGTATAGATGTTAGTATAGATGTCAGTAGTATAGATGTCAGTAGTATAGATGTTATTAATATAGGTGTTAGTATAGATGTTAGTTTAGATGTCAGTAGTATAGATGTCAGTCATATAGGTGTTAGTATAGATGTTAGTTTAGATGTCAGTAGTATAGATGTTAGTAATATAGGTGTTAATATAGATGTTAGTATAGATGTCAGTAGTATAGATGTTAGTAATATAGGTGTTAGTGTAGATGTTAGTATAGATGTCAGTAGTATAGATGTTAGTAATATAGGTGTTAGTATAGATGTTAGTATAGATGTCAGTAGTGTAGATGTCAGTAATATAGGTGTTAGTAAAGATGTTAGTATAGATGTCAGTAGTATAGATGTTAGTAATATAGGTGTTAGTATAGATGTTAGTATAGATGACAGTAGTATAGATGTCAGTCATATAGGTGTTAGTATAGATGTTAGTAATATAGGTGTTAGTATAGATGTCAGTATAGATGTCAGTAGTATAGATGTCAGTCATATAGGTGTTAGTATAGATGTTAGTAATATTGGTGTTAGTATAGATGTTAGTATAGATGTCAGTAGTATAGATGTCAGTCATATAGGTGTTAGTATAGATGTTAGTAATATAGGTGTTAGTATAGATGTTAGTAGTATAGATGTCAGTCATATAGGTATTAGTATAGATGTCAGTCATATAGGTGTTAGTATAGATGTTAGTAATATAGGTGTTAGTATAGATGTTAGTATAGATGTCAGTAGTATAGATGTCAGTCATATAGGTGTTAGTATAGATGTCAGTCATATAGGTGTTAGTATAGATGTTAGTAATATAGGTGTTAGTATAGATGTTAGTATAGATGTCAGTAGTATAGATGTCAGTCATATAGGTGTTAGTATAGATGTTAGTAATTTAGGTGTTAGTATAGATGTCAGTAGTATAGATGTCAGTCATATAGGTGTTAGTATAGATGTCAGTAATATAGGTGTTAGTATAGATGTTAGTATAGATGTCAGTAGTATAGATGTCAGTAATATAGGTGTTAGTAAAGATGTTAGTATTGATTTCAGTAGTATAGATGTTAGTAATCAAGGCTTTTGTATTTTTTTACTGTAAATATCACTAGATTCCTGTACCTCTCAGTAGAATCTAGTAGAATTTAGTTCTGTGTTCCATCCTCAGGTTCCCGTTCTCCAAAGGTCCCAGTCCAGAAGTCTTCCTGTTGGCCAAGCCACTGGCTAACAGCAGAGAAAGACTTTCTGTTTATGTGAGTCATCGGAGTGGTCGATCAGTGTGATTGATCAGCATTGCTACTCTGTCATTCATTCTGTTTGTTGTCCAATCAGCTGGGAGAGGTGGGTCCAGTCTGGCTCTACCCTACATCTCCTCTGGAGTGCATCATCGCTGATCCAAAGAAAGAGTCCAAACTCTACGGGCTGAAGAGCTTCATTGAGTACCAGATCAGCCCCAATGTAAGTCCAGACTTTGTAGCACTCTCTCATATACTGTGTAGTACCCTGTAGTACATGTGTAGTACCCTGTAGTACCTGTTACAACAATTGGAACACCTGTCTTCCAGACCACCAACAGGCCAGTTACTCATCGCTACAAGCACTTTGATTGGCTGTATGAGCGTCTGTTGGAGAAGTTTGGCTCATTGCTGCCCATTCCCTCACTCCCCGACAAACAGGTCTCAGGTAAGCTGTTACCACGACAACCATTAACAGGTCAGAGGTGAGCTGTTACCACGACAACCATTAACAGGTCAGAGGTGAGCTGTTACCACGACAACCATTAACAGGTCAGAGGTGAGCTGTTACCACGACAACCATTAACAGGTCAGCAGTGAGACGTTACCACGACAACCATTAACAGGTCTCAGGTAAGCTGTTACCACGACAACCATTAACAGGTCTCAGGTAAGCTGTTACCACGACAACCATTAACAGGTCAGAAGTGAGAAATTACCACGACAACCATTAACAGGTCAGAGGTGAGCTGTTACCACGACAACCATTAACAGGTCAGAGGTGAGCTGTTACCACGACAACCATTAACAGGTCAGAGGTGAGCTGTTACCATGACAACCATTAACAGGTCAGAGGTGAGCTGTTACCACGACAACCATTAACAGGTCTCAGGTAAGCTGTTACCACGACAACCATTAACAGGTCAGAAGTGAGAAATTACCACGACAACCATTAACAGGTCAGAGGTGAGCTGTTACCACGACAACCATTAACAGGTCAGAGGTGAGCTGTTACCACGACAACCATTAACAGGTCAGAGGTGAGCTGTTACCACGACAACCATTAACAGGTCAGAAGTGAGAAATTACCACGACAACCATTAACAGGTCAGAGGTGAGCTGTTACCACGACAACCATTAACAGGTCAGAGGTGAGCTGTTACCACGACAACCATTAACAGGTCTCAGGTAAGCTGTTACCACGACAACCATTAACAGGTCAGAAGTGAGAAATTACCACGACAACCATTAACAGGTCAGAGGTGAGCTGTTACCACGACAACCATTAACAGGTCAGAGGTGAGCTGTTACCACGACAACCATTAACAGGTCAGAAGTGAGAAATTACCACGACAACCATTAACAGGTCAGAGGTGAGCTGTTACCACGACAACCATTAACAGGTCAGAGGTGAGCTGTTACCACGACAACCATTAACAGGTCAGAAGTGAGAAATTACCACGACAACCATTAACAGGTCAGAGGTGAGCTGTTACCACGACAACCATTAACAGGTCAGAGGTGAGCTGTTACCACGACAACCATTAACAGGTCAGAGGTGAGCTGTTACCACGACAACCATTAACAGGTCAGAAGTGAGCAATTACCACGACAACCATTAACAGGTCAGAGGTGAGCTGTTACCACGACAACCATTAACAGGTCAGAAGTGAGCCGTTACCACGACAACCATTAACAGGTCAGAGGTGAGCTGTTACCACGACAACCATTAACAGGTCAGAGGTGAGCAGTTACCATGACAACCATTAACAGGTCAGAGGTAAGCTGTTACCACGACAACCATTAACAGGTCAGAAGTGAGACGTTACCACGACAACCATTAACAGGTCAGAAGTGAGACGTTACCACGACAACCATTAACAGGTCAGAGGTGAGCTGTTACCACGACAACCATTAACAGGTCAGACGTGAGAAGTTACCACGACAACCATTAACAGGTCTCAGGTAAGCTGTTACCACGACAACCATTAACAGGTCAGAAGTGAGCTGTTACCACGACAACCATTAACAGGTCAGAGGTGAGCAGTTACCATGACAACCATTAACAGGTCAGAGGTAAGCTGTTACCACGACAACCATTAACAGGTCAGAGGTGAGCTGTTACCACGACAACCATTAACAGGTCAGAGGTGAGCTGTTACCACGACAACCATTAACAGGTCAGAAGTGAGACGTTACCACGACAACCATTAACAGGTCAGAAGTGAGACGTTACCACGACAACCATTAACAGGTCAGAGGTGAGCAGTTACCATGACAACCATTAACAGGTCAGAGGTGAGCAGTTACCACGACAACCATTAACAAGTCTCAGGTAAGCTGTTACCATGACGACCATTAACAGGTCAGAGGTGAGCTGTTACCTCGACAACCATTAACAGGTCAGAGGTGAGACGTTACCTTGACAACCGTTAAAAACATATAAATATATATTTCAGAAGTCCCTTGTAAAATTAGATTATATTCAGATTTTTTGGAAGCTGTCTGTCAAAGTGACGGTGAAAACATCTAGCGTGACCTCTGCTCCTGTAGCACCTTTCTCTTCCACCTGTAGCTCCTTTTCCTCATGTTACACCTGTAGCGCTTGTAACACCATCAGCTCCTTCTGAGCTTCACCTGTTCCCTCAGGTAGGTTTGATGAAGACTTCATCAGGATGAGGATGGAGCGCCTGCAGTCCTGGATGACTCGGATGTGTCGGCACCCTGTCGTCTCTCAGAGCGAAGTCTTCCAGCTCTTCCTCTCCTACAAAGATGAGAGGGTAGGTTAAACCTCACCTCCTGAAGGTGACCTGTCAGGCGCTCTCCGTTCTGATTGGCTGAGGAGGTGTCTTGATGTTTTAGGAGTGGAAGGCGGGGAAGAGGACGGCAGAGAAAGATGAGGTGGTGGGTCCCATGATGTTCAGTCTGGTTGAGCCTGAAGCTTCAGAGCTGGACGTGGTCCAGGTGTAAGTCCACTTACCTGATTGATACCTGTCTGTGCCCTGAGCCTCGTCTTTCAGGCTACATTTTCACACTGTGACCTTGTGACTGGACTGACAAGGAGTTCACCTTCAGCTTGTCTTATTATGTTGTTCTGGAGGACACGTACAATCAGCTGATGTCTTACAGTGTGTGTGTGTGTGTGTGTCTGTCTACACTGTATAGTGAGCAGAAGTGTGAACAGGTCAGCCGGTTCACCAGATCGATGGATGATGGAGTCCGAGAGCTGCTGAATGTGGGACAAACACACTGGAAACGCTGCACAGGACGTCAGTATACCCTACACACACCTGGTCTACCCAGGACACTCACCTGCTTCTCTGGGTACTCACATGGCCCTTTCAGGACTCACCTGGTCCTGTAAAGACCCACCGGGGCCTCTAAGGTCTCGCATTGTCCTCTGAGGACTAACCTGGGCACCATGGATGATTTGAGGTTCAAGATGAGGTCTAGATGGTTGTTATGAGGTCTATATAGTTGTTATGAGGTCTAGATGAGGTATACATGGTTGTAAGGAGGTATAAATGGTTGCTTTGATGTCTACATGTTTGTTTTGAGGTCTAGATGTTTGTTTTGAGGTCTAGATGGTTGTTTTGAGGTCTAGATGTTTGTTTTGAGGTCTAGATGGTTGTTTTGAGGTCTAGATGGTTGTTTTGAGGTCTGGATGGTTGTTTTGAGGTCTAGGTCTGACCATCCATAAAGACTTATATTCTGCTCAGATCTCCCTCTACAAGGACTCCATCTCTCACACCAAATCCCAGTACTACTCCAGTCTCATCTGCTCCAACACCAGCAATACCAAGACTTTATTTTCCATCTTTAACAGCATCTTTCAGCCTGCAGACTCATTACCCACCCATCTTTACTCATCCGAGACCTGCAACGCTCTCCTTCAGTTCTTTAATGATGAGATCAGTAGTATTCATCAACACCTCGGTCCCCCTCCTCTTCCTCACTCCTCACCCCCTTCCTCTACTTTATCTCAACTCTCCACCTTCAAACTTCCCCTTCCCTCTGACATAAGTAATCTGATTACCATGTCCAAACCCTCCACCTGCCAGCTGGACCCCCTTCCCACAGTTGTAGTTAAATCTGGTCTTCCCTCCCTGCTCCCCCTCATAACAGCCATCATTCACTCCTCACTGTCACTGCAGTGGTTCCCTCCCTCTTTAAATCTGCTGCAGTCACTCCTTTACTGAAAAAACCTGGTTCAGATCCGAATGACTTCAATAACCTCCGTCCCATCTCTCACCTCCCACTCATTTCCAAAATACTGGAGAAAACTGCTGCATCTCAGCTCCACTCCCATCTCACTCTTAGTAACCTGTACCAACACTTCCAGTCCGGTGTCCGTCCTCACCACAGCACCGAAACAGCTCTCATTAAAATCACCAACGACCTTCTCATTGCTGCTGATTCTGGTTTGATCTCCATCCTCATCATCATCATCCTCATCATCATCATCATCATCATCATCATCATCATCTTCATCATCATCCTCATCCTCATCATCATCATCATCATCATCATCATCATCCTCATCATCATCCTCATCATCATCCTCATCATCATCATCATCCTCATCATCATCATCCTCATCTTCATCATCATTTTCATCATCATCATCATCCTCATCATCATCATCATCTTCATCACCATCCTCATCATCATCATCCTCATCATCTTCATCATCATCATCATCATCATCATCATCATCCTCTTCATCATCATCCTCATCATCATCATCCTCATCATCATCCTCATCATCATCCTCATCATCATCCTCATCATCATCATCATCATCATCCTCATCATCATCCTCATCATCATCATCCTCATCATCATCATCCTCATCATCATCATCCTCATCATCATCATCATCATCATCATCATCATCATCATCATCATCATCATCATCATCATCATCATCATCATCATCCTCATCATCATCATCATCTTCATCATCCTCATCATCATCATCCTCATCCTCATCATCATCATCATCATCACTTTGTGGCCCCCACCTTGAGCCCGCGAGTGGGCGGGGCTGATGACCCGCGGGCAGCGAGTTTGTAGTAATCACCTTCATCCCGAGTAAACGGTGCTGCTCTGATATCTCAGAGTGGACAGAGCCATTTAATAAAGCTTGTCATCATCTCTCCAAACGAACATGCTTTCTAAAGCATCTCCTGCTCCGTCTCTTCCAGTCATATAGCCACCAAACTGCCTCAACTTGCTGATAATATATAAATAGAATCCGCTACTGTTCTTCTAAATATGTCGTTTTTATTTCAGAAATGATAATTTCTGAAATAAAACTTTTATTGTGGGTAAAAATGAATTAAAATGACTTAATTTCATGTTATTTTCAACATTTATTAAAGAACAAAGCCTGCTGGGAAATCTTTTGATGCAATCAGTTTAATTGTGATCATAAACGTCATCATCGCTGACGTTTTGGATCGCGGTCATCTAGTTTAGCTAACTGGAGTCATTGTGGTGAAAAACTCCGCGAAAATGTCCAGTAAGCCCTAAAGTGGTTCTCAAAAAAGGAAAGGAAGAGGAGTCTGTACCACATCAAACCGGACTAAACTGGAATTATTTTAAATTCGGCGGCGGGTCTGACGGAGCGAGTGGTTCTACTGAGGTCCCCCTTCAGGCCAGTCCACCTGCTTCTAGCGGTCTCTACGACTCGGTCGGACCGACACCGGTGGCATTATCATCATCCTCATCATCACCATCATCCTCATCATCATCATCCTCATCATCCTCATCATCATCATCATCATCCTCATCATCTTCATCGTCATCATCCTCATCATCTTCATCATCATCTTCATCATCATCATCATCCTCATCCTCATCATCATCATCCTCATCATCTTCATCATCATCATCATCATCATCCTCATCATCTTCATCATCATCATCATCATCATCATCACCATCATCATCCTCATCATCATCATCTTCATCATCATCATCATCATCATCATCATCATCATCCTCATCATCATCCTCATCATCATCATCCTCATCATCATCATCATCCTCATCATCATCCTCATCCTCATCATCCTCATCATCATCCTCATCCTCATCATCATCCTCATCATCATCCTCATCATCATCCTCATCATCATCATCCTCATCATCATCATCATCCTCATCATCATCATCATCCTCATCATCATCATCATCCTCATCATCATCATCATCATCATCATCCTCATCATCCTCAGCAATTCACTGAAAGGTTTGGAGCAAAATGCAGTCAGGAGCTAACTCTGATAAAGTTCTGATCGGGGTCTCATGGAGCTGAAGACCTTTAGGGGACAGGAGGACCGTTTGAGTGGACTGGATGAGAACCACATAGGAAACTGGATTTCACTTCTCTCATCATGAGTTTGCTGAGCAGAAGACACACAGAGTTCAGTTCTAAACTGGTGAGTAAAACCTTCCAGTTTGTTCTGGGAGTGGACCAGGACGAGACACACACCCTACCCCTACCCCTGGACCGGGTCACAGCGGTCTCTGGTCTACCTGACCCAGACTCAGTACAGGTGATGTCAGCGAGCGAGTCGCGCTGACTTTTGTCAGGGGCGTCGGGGGTGGGGGGAGTCCGGACTCGGTAAAGGGCTCGCTCAGGCGGATCCTGTCCTGTTCCTTCTGGTCAGGGCAGACTGGTCTGATGGATTTAGTGGTGATTATGGAAACCAGAAGTCAGAAAACACAGGATGGATTTATGGCTGCTTTAGGAGATCCAGAACGGGAGGAACTTATTTTCAAACAGCCTGATTTTTAAATAATATTTCTTAAACCTGCTCAGAGTAACTCATTTTACTCAGTAAATAATCCATGTGTCATTAATGATTCTGCAGTAATTCAGACCAGACTCCATTAAACTCAAACTTTGCAGCATTAATGGTTTCATTGTTGTGAAATCAGAGTTCAGATTATTATGAAACGATGCTGAGATTTGACTTTACATTTGACATGGATAGAGTCAATTAAGTGACCAGAAATCTTTAAAAACAACATGGCACCATAACTCTCTGTATATATGTGTGTGTGTGTGTGTATGTGTGTGTGTGTGTGTGTGTGTGTGTGTGTGTGTGTGTGTGTGTGTGTGTGTGTGTGTGTGTGTGTGTGTGTGTGTGTGTGTGACCTTATATATATTTATACGTGTTAAAATGGTTAAAGAACTGTTAGACATTTGAATCTGAATTAGGCAGATATCAAAGACTGAAGAAACCACATAAAGTTGCTGACTAGAGAAATCTAATTATTATTATTATTTATTTTGTACTGATT
Organism: Callopanchax toddi; assembly: GCA_006937965.1. Lineage (NCBI taxonomy): Eukaryota > Metazoa > Chordata > Actinopteri > Cyprinodontiformes > Nothobranchiidae > Callopanchax > Callopanchax toddi. Next base: position 50,222 of record SSNR01000898.1, on the reverse strand, counting down.
AATTTCTTTTTGTATTAATTTTTAATTTGCTTAATGTTTTTTCTTATTATTTTGTGTTAGAAAATAAAAAATAAAGAGATTTGATAAGATTAGAATTTTTAACAAAGCTTTCTTTGTGAGCAACCTGATGCGGCCCAGCCTCACCCAGACTCGAGCTCCAGCGGCCCCCGGCTCATTTGAGTTTGAGACCACTGGTCTAGATGGTTGTTATGAGGTCTAAATGAGGTCTAGATTGTTCTTCTGAGGTCTAAATGAGGTCTAGATGGTTGTTTTGAGGTCTAGATGGTTGTTTTGAGGTCTAGATAAGGTCTAGATGGTTGTTTTGAGGTCTAGATGGTTGTTATGAGGTCTAGATAAGGTCTAGATGGTTGTTATGAGGTCTAGATAAGGTCTAGATGGTTGTTATGAGGTCTAGATAAGGTCTAGATGGTTGTTTTGAGGTCTAGATAAGGTCTAGATGGTTGTTTTGAGGTCTAGATGGTTGTTATGAGGTCTAGATAAGGTCTAGATGGTTGTTATGAGGTCTAGATAAGGTATAAATGGTTGTTTTGAGGTCTAGATGGTTGTTATGAGGTCTAGATAAGGTCTAGATGGTTGTTTTGGGGTCTAGATGAGGTCTAGATGGTTGTTTTGAGGTCTATATATTTGTTATGAGGTCTAGATAAGGTCTTCATGGTTGTTTTGGGGTCTAGATAAGGTGTAGATGGATGTTATGAGGTCTAGATGAAGACTAGATGGTTGTTTTGAGGTCTAGATGGTTGTTATGAGGTCTAGATGAGGTCTAGATGGTTGAAATGAGGTCTTTAAGGTCTAGATGGTTGTTTTGAGGTCTAGATGGTTGTTATGATGTCTAGATGGTTGTGATGAGGTCTAGATGAGGTCTAGATGGTTGTTTTGAGGTCTAGATGAGGTCTAGATGGTTGAAATGAGGTCTATAAGGTCTAGATGGTTGTTTTGAGGTCTAGATGGTTGTTATGATGTCTAGATGGTTGTGATGAGGTCTAGATGAGGTCTAGATGGTTGAAATGAGGTCTAGATAAGGTCTAGATGGTTGTTTTGAGGTCTAGATATTTGTGATGAGGTCTAGATAAGGTCTAGATGGTTTTTTTGAGGTCTAGATGGTTGTTTTGTGGTCTAGATGATTGTTTTGAGGTCTAGATGATTGTTATGAGGTCTAGATGATTGTTTTGAGGTCTAGATGGTTGTTTTGGGGTCTAGGTGAGGTGTAGATAGTTGTTTTTACGTCTCGATGAGGTCTAGATGGTTGTTTTGAGGTCTAGATGAGGTATAGATGGTTGTTTTGAGGTCTAGATGAGGTCTAGATTGTTGTTTTCGGGTCTAGGTGAGGTGTAGATAGTTGTTTTTATGTCTAGATGAGGTCTAGATGGTTGTTTTGAGGTCTAGATGAGGTCTAGATGGTTGTTTTGGGGTCTAGATGAGGTGTAGATAGTTGTTTTTACGTCTAGATGAGGTCTAGATGGTTGTTTTGAGGTCTAGATGAGGTCTAGATGGTTGTTTTGAGGTCTAGATGAGGTCTAGATGGTTGTTTTGAGGTCTAGATGAGGTCTAGATGATTGTTTTGAGGTCTAGATGATTGTTATGAGGTCTAGATGGTTGTTATGAGGTCTAGATGGTTGTTTTGAGGTCTAGATGGTTGTTTTGGGGTCTAGGTGAGGTGTAGATAGTTGTTTTTACGTCTAGATGAGGTCTAGATGGTTGTTTTGAGGTCTAGATGAGGTCTAGATGGTTGTTTTGGGGTCTAGGTGAGGTGTAGATAGTTGTTTTTACGTCTAGATGAGGTCTAGATGGTTGTTTTGGGGTCTAGATGGTTGTTTTGGGGTCTAGGTGAGGTGTAGATAGTTGTTTTTACGTCTAGATGAGGTCTAGATGGTTGTTTTGGGGTCTAGGTGAGGTGTAGATGTTTTACGTCTAGATGAGGTCTAGATGGTTGTTTTGGGGTCTAGATGATTGTTTTGAGGTCTAGATGGTTGTTTTGGGGTCTAGGTGAGGTGTAGATAGTTGTTTTACGTCTAGATGAGGTCTAGATGGTTGTTTTCAGGTCTAGATTAGGTCTAGATGGTTGTTTTGGGGTCTAGGTGAGGTGTAGATAGTTGATTTTACATCTAGATGAGGTCTACATGGTTGTTTTGAGGTCTAGATGAGGTCTAGATGGTTGTTTTGAGGTATAGGTGAGGTGTAGATAGTTGATTTTACGTCTAGATGAGGTCTAGATGAGGTCTAGATGGTTGTTTTGAGGTCTAGATGAGGTCTAGATGGTTGTTTTGGGGTCTAGGTGAGGTGTAGATTGTTGTTTTTACATCTAGATGAGGTCTAGATGGTTGTTTTGGGGTCTAGATGATTGTTTTGCGGTCTAGATGATTGTTTTGAGGTCTAGATGGTTGTTTTGGGGTCTAGGTGAGGTGTAGATAGTTGTTTTTACGTCTAGGTGAGGTCTAGATGGTTGTTTTGAGGTCTAGATGAGGTCTAGATGGTTGTTTTGAGGTCTAGATGAGGTCTAGATGGTTGTTTTGGGGTCTAGGTGAGGTGTAGATTGTTGTTTTTACGTCTAGATGAGGTCTAGATGGTTGTTTTGGGGTCTAGATGATTGTTTTGCGGTCTAGATGGTTGTTTTGGGGTCTAGGTGAGGTGTAGATAGTTGTTTTTACGTCTAGGTGAGGTCTAGATGGTTGTTTTGGGGTCTAGATGATTGTTTTGCGGTCTAGATGGTTGTTTTGGGGTCTAGGTGAGGTGTAGATAGTTGTTTTTACGTCTAGATGAGGTCTAGATGGTTGTTTTGGGGTCTAGATGATTGTTTTGCGGTCTAGATGGTTGTTTTGGGGTCTAGGTGAGGTGTAGATAGTTGTTTTTACGTCTAGATGAGGTCTAGATGGTTGTTTTGAGGTCTAGATGAGGTCTAGATGGTTGTTTTGGGGTCTAGGTGAGGTGTAGATTGTTGTTTTTACGTCTAGATGAGGTCTAGATGGTTGTTTTGGGGTCTAGATGATTGTTTTGCGGTCTAGATGGTTGTTTTGGGGTCTAGATGATTGTTATGAGGTCTAGATAAGGTCTAGATGAGGTCTAGATGGTTGTTTTGGGGTCTAGGTGAGGTGTAGATAGTTGTTTTTACGTCTAGGTGAGGTCTAGATGGTTGTTTTGAGGTCTAGATGAGGTCTAGATGGTTGTTTTGGGGTCTAGGTGAGGTCTAGATGGTTGTTTTGAGGTCTAGATGAGGTCTAGATGGTTGTTTTGGGGTCTAGGTGAGGTGTAGATTGTTGTTTTTACGTCTAGATGAGGTCTAGATGGTTGTTTTGGGGTCTAGATGATTGTTTTGCGGTCTAGATGGTTGTTTTGGGGTCTAGGTGAGGTGTAGATAGTTGTTTTTACGTCTAGATGAGGTCTAGATGGTTGTTTTGAGGTCTAGATGAGGTGTAGATTGTTGTTTTTACGTCTAGATGAGGTCTAGATGGTTGTTTTGGGGTCTAGATGATTGTTTTGCGGTCTAGATGGTTGTTTTGAGGTCTAGATGGTTGTTTTGAGGTCTAGATGGTTTTTTTTACGTCTAGGTGAGGTGTAGATTGTTGTTTTTACGTCTAGATGAGGTCTAGATGGTTGTTTTGGGGTCTAGATGATTGTTTTGCGGTCTAGATGATTGTTTTGCGGTCTAGATGGTTGTTTTGAGGTCTAGATGGTTGTTTTGAGGTCTAGATGGTTGTTTTGAGGTCTAGATGGTTGTTTTTACGTCTAGGTGAGGTGTAGATAGTTGTTTTTACGTCTAGGTGAGGTCTAGATGGTTGTTTTGAGGTCTAGATGGTTGTTTTGAGGTCTAGATGGTTGTTTTTACGTCTAGGTGAGGTGTAGATAGTTGTTTTTACGTCTAGGTGAGGTGTAGATAGTTGTTTTTACGTCTAGGTGAGGTCTAGATGGTTGTTTTTACGTCTAGGTGAGGTGTAGATAGTTGTTTTTACGTCTAGGTGAGGTCTAGATGGTTGTTTTGAGGTCTAGGTGAGGTCTAGATGGTTGTTTTGAGGTGTAGTGATCAGGATATTTTTGTCTGATTAACTAAATTTAAATATTAATATCTTATGATGAACATTACTGTCTTTTATGACTTCAGTGAGTGACGACATGAAAATAGATTCCTTTGGGCGTCCAGGGAATTAAAACCTTACTAATTAGATTTAGAGTCAAACTTGACTTTATACAGATCAATTTCTTACTATTGTAAATATTATTGTAACTAATAAATAAATATAAATCACACATGGAGGCTGAGGTGGTTCTAAAGGTCTCATTCTTTAGACCCAGATGTGTAAAGTTTGGGAATTCTTCAAATGAACTCGTCTTGGTATGACCTATCCATTCTTATGGATGATTCATTCATCGTTTATGAAGAATTAACTGCTCTGACACCAGTGACCATAGCCCAGGTTAACGGCTCTTAGTGGATCAAGGCTCCTAAAAGTCCCAGGACAACCGTTCCCCTGGCATTGATGTGGACCTCAGTAGAGTTCTCAATGTAGATCCGATGTCTCTTAGTCCTCACGGAACAAGGTCTGGGTTAGGAGGACTGGCACAGACTCCTAGAGATCAGAGACGTTCCACCGTTTTAGTAAGAACACAGCATCAGATTCCCATGAAGGGTCGATCCATCATCATTAATGTACTGATTAATATCATGAAACATAATCAGTAAAATTGGTTTTATCTTATCAACGGGGTGCACAGAACTAGTCCGCCGGTTGGTACACATGAACACCCCAGATACCATGTGTGGACCTGATCCCTCTGCCCAAATGCCCCTTTGCAGACCGGAGCTGCATGCAGAACTAAGTTTGGGGACTCTTTTTGTTGTGACACCTAAGTGTGCATCGCTAACTAGCTTCCCCATAGAACTGTAGCTTTTGCTGACTAGTCCCCGGTGGTGACCTCCGTGGACTACTCTTGATCCTCTGTGCTTCCTGTGACCTAGCGCTGCCTAAAGAGTACGAGCGGATTGGCCGAGCCTTCCAGAACCTGTCCACCGTGTTCAACAGCAGCAGCTATCCAGGTGAGGGCATGTCCCGGTACTTGGTGGGGCATTCAGGGACACTGGGAAACTTGAGTTTCACAGCAGAACATGTTTGTGTTGAAGGAGAGGAAACACTGACCAACGCTCTGACAGCTGCTGGAAAAACCTACGAAGAGATCGCTCAGATAGTGGCTCAGCAGGTACACACACACACACACACACACACACACACACACACACACACACACACACACACACACACTGCATGTATTCATGTTCCTGTATGTGTGGTTTGTTGTTTAGCCTCAGAAGGACCTCCACTTCCTGCTGGAGACCAACAGCGAGTATAAAGGCCTGCTGGGATGTTTCCCTGAAATCATCACTGTTCACAAGGTACTCCAGTACTAGTACTATAGGACTACTACAGTTTGGGTTTCATCCTAAAGGAGGAACAGGAAGCCACCTTAACTTTGGTTCTAAGGTTTGACCAACATGACCAACGACTGCTTCACAGAATCAACACTGTTGTTCCTGTACAGTTTGAACATCAGCAGCAAAGCAGTGGGAGGGAATGTTCTGTTTACTAAAGATGGAACCCAACGGCAACGTGTGTGTGTGTGTGTGTGTGTGTGTGTGTGTGTGTGTGTGTGTGTGTGTGTGTGTGTGTGTGTGTGTGTGTGTGTGTGTGTGTGTGTGTGAGTTCAGGCTGCAGTAGATAAAGTGAAAGAAGCCGATCGTCTGATTTCTGCAGGGAAAATCAACAACAGCGACAGGAAGTACATGAACCAACGCATCAGCTGCATGAGCTACTCACTACAGGGTAACAAATGTACACAGAAGTACACACAGAAATACACACAGAAGTACACACCAGTGTTTAATTGAGTAAATATGATTTTATTGAGTATAACGAGACAGTGACGAGCGAACTGACTCAAACATGACAGGAAGTTTGTGAGTTGATTGGGGGTTTGGGTGGACTACTTATGCTGTGACACGTGTGTGCATCACTCTTTAACTTCCTCCAGAAACACTAGTGGTTAGAGCTGTTTATCTCTTGTTATGTTTACAAAGAGCCAATCAGAGACGGACTGTTATTATGCTGTGTCTCTGGAGGACAAAACCCCACAGACGTTTACATTGTGGACATTTTGTCTGTCCAAAGCTTTGAGCAGCAGAGCAGGTCTTACATGGCGGACTGAGGCCTTACATGGGGGCCGAGGCATTACGTGGGGACCGAGGCCTTACGTGGGGGCCGAGGCATTACGTGGGGACCGAGGCCTTACGTGGGGGCCGAGGCATTACGTGGGGGCCGAGGCATTACGTGGGGACCGAGGCATTACGTGGGGGCCGAGGCATTACGTGGGGGCCGAGGCCTTACGTGGGGGGCCGAGGCATTACGTGGGGGGCCGAGGCCTTACGTAGGGGCCGAGGCCTTACGTGGGGGACCGGGCCGAGGCCTTACGTGGGGGACCGGGCCGAGGCCTTACGTGGGGGACCGGGCCGAGGCCTTACGTGGGGGACCGGACCGAGGCCTTACGTGGGGGGCCGAGGCCTTACGTGGGGGACCGGACCGAGACCTTACGTGGGGGGCCGAGGCCTTACGTGGGGGACCGAGGCCTTACGTGGGGGACCGGACCGAGGCATTACGTGGGGGTCCGAGGCCTTACGTGGGGGACCGAGGCCTTACGTGGGGGACCGAGGCCTTACATGGGGGGCCGAGGCCTTACATGGGGGGCTGAGGCCTTACATGGGGGTCCAAGGCCTTACATGGGGGGCTGAGGCCTTACATGGGGGGCTGAGGCCTTACATGGGGGTCCAAGGCCTTACATGGGGGGCTGAGGCCTTACATGGGGGTCCAAGGCCTAGGGCTAGAGAGGCTGCATTTCATATAGAGCCGTGGGTTCAAGTCCGGGCCTGTGTTACAACCTCCACTAGGTCTAGGAGAAAAAAGGAGGTCTAACAAAAAGATAATGGAGACTTGTGTAAGTTGTAAAACAAAAATGATATTTATTATCATATGAACATATTTACAACAAAGGAAGGAGCTATAAAAACTATGGTTAAGAACCAAAACAAAAATAGCTCTATGTTTATCAATCTAAATAAGGATCTAAACTGAAAACACCGGAGGATAAGCCTCCGGGAAATAAAGCACTATGGCTAGTAAACTAAAGATCAATATATTATACTAACTAAGGGAGAGTTAGGGATTATATTTAACTAAAGTTGTTCTTAAACTAAAAGGTTCTTTAACTAAACTAAAAACAGGCTTTTACCAGTCCTGAACAAAAGAACCTCAAACAACAAACAAAGATAAAGTGCCAAACTAAACTACTACTATTAAGGTCTAAATTAAATTAAGAGAACTACTTCTATACTTTAAACTAGATAATCTCTAGAAGCCAACGCTCAGACAAACGGGGGAGAAGAGGCACGGATCTGATCTGAAGGTGAACAGCCTTTTTTTAATCTGCTGCTCCTTGATGAGCTGATGAGCTGCAGCTGATCGGGAGTGGGTGTGTCACGGTGTCAGCAGCAGGAAAGAACAGCCCAAAGGTAGCAGCCACGGTCATCCTCCAGAGGGAGACAAACCCGGGGACGTAACAGCCTGGCCATGTGTCAAAACCAAATCCTTTACTTATTTAGTACTGATTAATTTATTTTGGCATCACTTCTTAATGTTGTACAGACGTACACACAGAAGTACACCCAGTCAGACTGTAACCTGACACCTTCCTTCCTCTGCAGCTGAGATGAATCATTTCCATAGCAACCGAATCTACGACTACAACAGAGTGATGCAGTTCTACCTGGAGCAACAGGTGGCTTTCTACCAGCAGGTGAGCTGGGGGTCGGGGGGGAATGGTGCAGGTCAGGACAGGTGAGCTGAAGAGTGACATCATCTCCTGTCTTCTTTCTGATTGGTCAGATTGCTGATAAGTTGAGAGAAGCTCTGAGTCATTTCACCACACTGTGAGGGTGGAGCCTGTTGATGTCACATCTGATGTCATCATCACATGACGTCGACCTTTGTAGTTTTAACAAAATAAAAGCTTGTAAACACAAACTGTTGTGGTTTTAACAAAATAAAAGCCTGTTCTGCTGATTTATTTAATAACAATAAACCAGATTCTTTTACCTGGACTCTGTTCTGTTTCTTCTAACATCTGGCTGATGGAACAGCTGACTCTCTGCTACCTGGTGCATGCTGGGAGATCACATGGTCTGGAACAAGATCCAGAAGAGAGCAGGACTCAGAGGGTCCAGATTCAGGTCTTGGTCCTGAAGTGGAGGTCTTGGTCCTGAAGTGGAGGTCTTAGTCCTGAAATGGAGGTCTTAGTCCTGAAGTGGAGGTCTTAGTCCTGAAGTAGAGGTCTTAGTCCTGAAGTGGAGGTCTTAGTCCTGAAATGGAGGTCTTAGTCCTGAAGTGGAGGTCTTGGTCCTGAAATGGAGGTCTTAGTCCTGAAGTGGAGGTCTTAGTCCTGAAATGGAGGTCTTAGTCCTGAAGTGGAGGTCTTAGTCCTGAA
>SSNR01000897.1:32636-59755 GCA_006937965.1 Callopanchax toddi | reverse complement strand
ACGTCATGCTAACAGAAAGTTGATAGAAAGATGACCTGGATCAGACAAGATAAAGTTCCTGGAGGAGAACGACGCCACTCCAGGCAACAGTCGGATCAAGCAATAAACTTTAAAAAATCTCAAAGTCTCCAAAGCTGCTGGATCTACGTGAGGTGAAGAGGTTAGTGGTGGAGAGCATTGTAGAAGATCTGCTGTCAACTGTGGCCTCATCAGCTTTTAGAAAGCTTATCAACACAAACCCTGTTACAAATGACAAGGTGAGCTGATGAGCTTCATTCATACCAATGAGTTTGAGTGTTTTATTTACTAACTAGATCCATTTTTGAGGCTTTCTAATCATTTAGATGTGCTTAATGAATAAGTCTATCCATTTGTTATTGTCACATATAACCAGCCAAAAGCATAAGATTAATTTTACAACTTTACAGTTAAAAAATGTACATTTAGAAACAATCTTTTCAGTTTTATATCATGTGTTAAATCAGGAGTAGAATTGAATTTTGTTACTTTTCAGACAGGAAGACATGTGCCAAGGAGACGTGTGCTGCTATGGAAAAGGAACTGAAGAGAATAATTGAAGCCCAGGAGAATCAACAGCTGATATATGGACTGACAGTAATGAAAGATTTTCTAGGACTGACTCAATTTTATTAAAATAGTGAGAAAAATGCAGTATTTTGTTTTTACCTTCTTGTGTAAAATGTAAATTGATCAGTTATAGTATTTTAGAATGCTATCACATAAGATATTTTTGCACAAAGTAACTTTTTTAGGACTGTAATATGTAATACAAATATATTACATTTTTTATGCTGTAACTAGTAATATTAATATATTACATTTTTAAAGTAACTTACCCAACACTGCCAACCAGTCCAGGCTGCTGTGAAGCTTTATTTGTATTTTTCTCTTCATTTCCTGATTCTGACACCAGAGGGCAGCGTTCCTTTATTCTGTATTTAGTAGAAACTGAAGCTCAGTTTGTTCAGCTGCAGCTCTTCACTGATGTTATTTGAATATCTGGTGAACTTCCCTGAACATCAGCTTATATTAAAGTGCTGAGTCATGTGAACAGAAACTGGTGTTTTATCAAAGCAGCAGGAGGGAATCAGCTCTGAGTCTCTTCAGCAGTGGATCAGAGTCCAGAATCACTGAGCATCAGCAGAGTTCAGGATGAAGATGCAGATTATTACTGTCTGGAAGCTCCTAGAGGCCCAGAGGACACACTGTGATACAGAGTCATAGAAAAACCTCCCTCAGATCAGACTGGTAGAGGATCACACACAACACACACAGACACACACTGCATCCGTTTACAGGAAAAAGAACTGAAACTCTGTTTTTCATGTTTCTAATGTTAATATTTGGGTCCTGTTTGCTTCTCCAGATGATCAGTCATGCAGCATCTCTATCAGAAAAGAAGTATTTGAAGCAGCCTGAAATATTGCACACACACACAAACATATATGTATATACAGTCCCTCAAACTGACTGACCGAGGAACATACGAGACATAGAAAGTGAGTTAAAATCATGAAGTTTTATAAATAATCTTTGGAGGAATTCATGAACCTGTTAGCCTGAGAACAGTTGTGATAGAAACAAAAGTGAAATTCTCACCGAGCATGAAATGCAAACTTTTGTGAATCATTTAAAGTAATGACTGAGTTTCTAGAGACCCATCCTCTCTGTTTCTCTGTTCCTATTAAACAGGTGTTTATTTACATCAAAGTGTTTTGCATGATTTTGATGCGTCGCTGCTCCTCAGAGATTAAGTTCTTCTGTTCCAGAGTCTGAACTGTTTTCATGATCTCAGACTGAAAACTGCATCAGGATGTTTCCATTAACTCTGATTGTTCTGTTGGCTTTTCTGAGTCAGGGTGAGACATTACTCACAGACAGATTTTAAAAGGGTTTTAATTGTGTTTCACTTTATTAAAACAAGTTTAAACGTCTCCATCATCACTGAGTTTTTCTGATTTCAGAGTCGTTTGCCAACAAGTTTCTGACTCAGAGTGAGAGACTGAAGTCAGTCAGTGTTGGAGGGACTGTGACCATCAGCGCCTCAGGAAGTTCTGATATCGGTGCTGATCTCAGTTGGTACCTTCAGAAACCTGGACAGCCTCCTAAACTTCTTCTCTACAAAACTTCAACTCTAAACTCAGGAACTCCATCAGGATTCAGAGGCAGCAGATCTGGTTCTGACTACAGTTTAACCATCAGTGGGATTCAGGCTGAAGATGCTGGAGATTATTACTGTCTGGGTTTACATACTGGAGGAGTGTTCACACAGTGATTTAGAGCCGTACAAAAACCTCCTTCAGTCTGACTGAAAGCTGCAGCTGCAGAGAGAAGAGACTGAGATCATTAGAGGGTCAATAAACACAAGAGTCAGAAACACTGGAAATAGCAATAAAACTAAAGACACTCAAAGTTTATTAGAAACTTTACTATAAATATCAATAAAAACTAAAGAAACTCAAAGTTTATTAGAAACTTTACTATAAATATCAATAAAAACTAAAGACACTCAAAGTTTATTAGAAACTTTACTATAAATATCAATAAAANTATCATCATTTTTCTAATTATACACGACTAATTTAAAAAGTTATATTTTCTCTACACTATCTAAAGCTTTACTTTTGAGGGCAACAAGCTAATGAAAATGTTAAGCTAACATGCAATAATAGCTAAAACTTATTAGAGCTTTTCCTCAAAATACTCTCCTAAAATCTAATCTTTTATTTAGAGTAACCTTTGTCAAAGTAAAATAAAAAGTTTATTAACTCGAAATAATGCTTACCTGTAAAGTTTTAATCCACCAAGGCGTCCATTTTGAGTGCTGCATTTAACTTTTAAAGTCCAGTCTTCCAGGCAAACCTTAGAGGGGAAGGGCTTTGTGCCCCTCCCATTGGTTTTACACAGCCAATCACAAGAGGGCCAGTAAAAACCCCGGGAAGTGTATGAAATGTGTATAAAAGTGCAGTTCATACACAAACTCCAGGGGCGCTGTTCTATACACACGGATACACAAAAAATCAGGTCAGGTGGTATAGAGGGACAAATAAATAAAATGAGAAAACAGGCTGGTTATACAATATTAAGTGCAAACATACAATCTATACTATGCAGTCTCTTGCATAGTCATGATCTGACCCAAAATCCAGAAGAAAATCTGTTGTTTAGATATTTTAAAATGCAAATATATCTCATGTTTTAGGCGGACCTTGGCCATGTCCTCCTAATACACGTAGGTCCCCGTAGCGTCGGTACGTATTCAGGTCAAAAGTCCGCCTAAACCACATATACCAACGCACACACACACACACACACGCACACGCACTGTTAAATCACCAGGAGGATTTCCTGATTCTGTAGCTGCTGTCTTGCTGCCCTCTTGTGGCGGATGAAGGATATTGCAGCTTAACTCATTAACTTTGTACATGCAGCACTAAAGAACACTGTTTTATAGGTGAAGATGCTACAAAAACATTATTAGCTGCAGCTCTGTTATAGAGGGAGACAGAAAAAAACTAATAAATAACTGAACTTGTTAGTGTTGCAGCAGAGCTAGCCAGAAGAAAGTTAGGGTCATGAGCCATTACTTCAAAAGTAAAGCAATGAATTGTGGGATTATTTATGATGAGTGTGTTGATTTTTGCCATGTTGTGACCATTTAGACAGATTATTCCTGTAGAGTTTGGTATTTAGTTTCAACCTTAGTGTTTCTGAGAATGTTGTTGTTTTTAAATACCTGCAGGTTTCACCAGAAATGGGTGAAATTCTGACAGTCGTTGGCTGTTTGAGGAAGACGGTTTATTTCTCTTTGTTTTTGTTCATTTCTTTGTTTACCTTTTAACATGTCAAATTCTGCACCAATAAGAACATAGTTTTTAAATATTCAGAATTTGTAACAACATATCTCTTAAATGAATAAACACAGAAACCATGAACAAATAAATATAAGTGAAGAATTATTGATGTTTACAGATCTATTCTAGTAAGATTTCTTTATTGCGGTGATTCTTTACTTTTTGATCTTGAATCTCTTCTTATTTCTTTGACTCAGAGTCAAAGTGAAAGTGATCAGACTCCACTTTGTAGCTGCAGCAGTTTTATGTCTTCAGGTTTAGAGATGTAACGGTCCAACACTCATAAAGTCCAACATTCATTTCATATAATTTAATTTCTTATTGGAGATCGTTGCACATCTGTGTAAGTAGATGCACGTAAAATCCCACCAAACTGTTCCATCTGCATTTTCCAGAATGTGTAACTCAGAAATCTGCATGTGTTTATGGAGTAAAAGTGTCCTTAAGTTACCATGTATAACTATACACATAGTTTGTTGTGTACCATCTATTAAATTTAATTCATAAATGTAATAATTTGTTCATGGTGTTCAAATTAAATTTAACAGCATAAATGTAGAGAAACCCCCCTTTTGATCTTTAATCTCTCATCTCATGTTTGTTTTTTGCAGCATCCCTTCCTGAAGCTGGCCAAGCCTCTGTCCAGTCTCACTCCGCTCATCCTGGCAGCCAAAGAGGCGATGAAGGGAAATCGTTAAACTCCTCGTGTTTAAAGACTTTACAAAGAGAAAGCCAGAGACCACCGTCAGCCTTCCACCGCTCTATATACGATGATCCACAAGAGTTGATGATTTTCTAACCGTCATAAAGTGCTGCTCCACTTTTCCTCATGTCTGTTCTGATACTCTACTCCCTTCATCTTTGTGCCTTGACCCAAAGCTGCATGCAGCCATAGCGCGTTTCTCTGCTTGGGACAAAGCAGGAATCCAGCATCACCTTTACTCCAGACATATCAGAAGTCATATTTAAAACCAGAAATCTACAAAAATCTGTTTAATTTATCCTTCAAGAGAAAGCTTCACTTGCTGAGAATGAGCAAACGTTTTAGAAGATAATTTTTATAAAAGGTTTTAAATTTAAATGTCCTCTCCCTTTAGAATCCTGCTTTTCTGCTTCTTTCTGTGGTTTCTGGTGTGATTTCTGCTCCAACGCTGCATGAAGCTAAAGCTCTGCTGTACCGGGGCTCAGGGGGGACAGGACGGTCTCTTTGTGCAGCCGAAACGCCAAATCAGAATCTTTATTTTCCTCCTAATCTCAGTGAAATCAAATCATTCCAGCAGATAGTGGATTTTATATTTAAAGAATGATTGTTTATGTAATTTTGGAATTTAAAAATTCCAGATTTTATGTGAGTTTTTGGCTCAAATGTTTTCTTTCAAGTATTGTAAAGTTTGTGAGAACACAATCTGTACAAACCCATCTGAAACACTGTTTATGAACTAAACACAAACCCTTAAAGCCACATTTTATATTCATTATGTTTGTTCTGTTCATCTGTCCTTGTTGGTCTGTTAATGTTTGTAAAACAAAAAACATGTTTGTAATTAAATGTTAAACTGGAGGAAGTTATTTTTTCTTTTACTTATTTGTATACAACACACGCACGTACACAGAGAGTAATTGTATCCTCTTAAATAACAGCAAGAGGGATATTTTGATTAATTTTTAGATTTATTGACCCAGAATTGTTCAGATAGCGACTCTGAACTAGACCTTGTTTTGTTTTAATCTGAGAGCCAAAGTCACCTCAGAGTTCCAGATAATTTGATAAAACCAGTAAAATGATCCACATTTAGTCATTTTACAGATGCTTGATGTGATAACATTTATTACACAAAAGTGAGTGAACCAAACTTTTACCTGTGTCGCTTTAACCTGAACACACCAGTTCTACATGTGGTGTGAAATGACAATATTGTTTGTGATCATGAGGTCCAAACTTTCTGTCCTTGAATAAAATCCAAACAGTCTGTAGTTACTATTAAAGTTGGACCTGAAGAGATTTGTGTCCTGATGTGAATCCTAAGTCAGGCTCACTGGAAACTCTGGAATGGATCCTCTACAGATGGAGATGAGAAGAAGTGGAACAAGTTAAGTGATCCTGTAGATGCATAAAGAGACAAATATGTCAACATTTGATGGAGACATGAAGAGTTAAAACATGGATTGACGTAAAAAAAATCTACAGATCAAATTCCAACCAGTCCAGGCTGCTGTGAAGCTTTATTTGTATTTTTCTCTTCATTTCCTGATTCTGACACCAGAGGGCAGCATTCCTTTATTCTGTATTTAGTAGAAACTGAAGCTCAGCTTGTTCAGCTGCAGCTCTTCACTGATGTTATTTGAATATCTGGTGAACTTCCCTGAACATCAGCTTAGTGCTGAGTCATGTGAACAGAAACTGGTGTTTTATCAAAGCAGCAGGAGGGAATCAGCTCTGAGTCTCTTCAGCAGTGGATCAGAGTCCAGAATCACTGAGCATCAGCAGAGTTCAGGATGAAGATGCAGATTATTACTGTCTGGAAGCTTCTAGAGGCCCAGAGGACACACAGTGATACAGATCAGACTGTTAGAGGATCACACACACACACACACACACACACACACACACACACACACACACACACACACACACACACACACACACACAGCAACAGTTCACAGAAAAAAGAATTGAAACTCTGATTTTCATATTTCTAACATGAATATTTTGGTCCTGTGTGCTTCTCCAGATGATCAGTCACGCAGCATCTCAATCAGAAAAAGAAGAATTTGAAGCAGCATTAGCACCCAGATTTAAACAAGACAATATATGTACATATATATATATACTATTTTTAATTTAGTTTAATCTTCTTTTATTAAAAAAAGTATTTATTTGGTTATATTAAAAGTCCCTGTCAACAGGATCATCTACAAAAACCTACCAGCCTATTAATAATAAGTCAATGAATAATATGAACATAAACAACCATACTTTCCTATGAACATGGATTTATAAAAACATTCATTTACATTAAGGAATGCAGTTTACATACAATCACTTCTGTATTTTAAACGATCTTTTTGATGCACGTTTTCTTAAAAGGCTGACCTGAGTTGCACATCTTTTATTTATATCTGTTCACTGTTTTGTCTCATCCTCTCAAGCTGCCAGTTAGAAGTCACAGGGCGAGAGACAGACTGGTGACCCGACAGGTCAGCAGTCCATCAGGGACGGATAACCATTCACCTGATCTCACACCAAATGGTCAATTTAGAGTCACTAATTAACCTAACATGCATGTTTTTGGTAAGTCAGAGTAAAAAAAATCCATGCATGTATGTGAAGAGCATGCTAACTCCACACAGAAAGGAAGCAGCTGGGAAGTGAACTTGTAACTGCTGTGCTGCAAGGCATAGTGCTACCAACTGCATCACCATAAAGTGAGTTAAAATCATGAAGTTTTATAAATAATCTTTGGAGGAATTCATGAACCTGTTAGCCTGAGAACAGTTGTGATAGAAACAAAAGTGAAATTCTCACCGAGCATGAAATGCAAACTTTTGTGAATCATTTAAAGTAATGACTGAGTTTCTAGAGACCCATCCTCTCTGTTTCTCTGTTCCTATTAAACAGGTGTTTATTTACATCAAAGTGTTTTGCATGATTTTGATGCGTCGCTGCTCCTCAGAGTTTAAGTTCTTCTGTTCCAGAGTCTGAACTGTTTTCATGATCTCAGACTGAAAACTGCATCAGGATGTTTCCATTAACTCTGATTGTTCTGTTGGCTTTTCTGAGTCAGGGTGAGACATTACTCACAGACAGATTTTAAAAGGGTTTTAATTGTGTTTCACTTTATTAAAACAAGTTTAAACGTCTCCATCATCACTGAGTTTTTCTGATTTCAGAGTCGTTTGCCAACAAGTTTCTGACTCAGAGTGAGAGACTGAAGTCAGTCAGTGTTGGAGGGACTGTGACCATCAGCGCCTCAGGAAGTTCTGATATCGGTGCTGATCTCAGTTGGTACCTTCAGAAACCTGGACAGCCTCCTAAACTTCTTCTCTACAAAACTTCAACTCTAAACTCAGGAACTCCATCAGGATTCAGAGGCAGCAGATCTGGTTCTGACTACAGTTTAACCATCAGTGGGGTTCAGGCTGAAGATGCTGGAGATTATTACTGTCTGGGTTTACATACTGGAGGAGTGTTCACACAGTGATTTAGAGCCGTACAAAAACCTCCTTCAGTCTGACTGAAAGCTGCAGCTGCAGAGAGAAGAGACTGAGATCATTAGAGGGTCAATAAACACAAGAGTCAGAAACACTGGAAATAGCAATAAAACTAAAGACACTCAAAGTTTATTAGAAACTTTACTATAAATATCAATAAAAACTAAAGACACGCAAAGATTATTAGAAACTTTACTATAAATATCAATAAAAACTAAAGAAACTCAAAGTTTATTAGAAACTTTACTATAAATATCAATAAAACTAAAGAAACTCAAAGTTTATTAGAAACTTTACTATAAATATCAATAAAACCAAAGACACTCAAAGTTTATTAGAAACTTTACTATAAATATCAATAAAAACTAAAGACACTCAAAGTTTATTAGAAACTTTACTATAAATATCAATAAAAACTAAAGAAACTCAAAGTTTATTAGAAACTTTACTATAAATATCAATAAAAACTAAAGAAACTCAAAGTTTATTAGAAACTTTACTATAAATATCAATAAAAACTAAAGACACTCAAAGTTTATTAGAAACTTTACTATAAATATCAATAAAACTAAAGAAACTCAAAGTTTATTAGAAACTTTACTATAAATATCAATAAATCCTGTTTGATCAAGAACACGCCTGTTTTGGTTTTAAACAAATTATTGCAAAAAGACATTCATTATTTTATGTTTTTATTTCTTTAAGTCATTAAAAAAAAGTTGAACAAACAATATGATGTTTGATCAAGAACATGAATCATGTGATGTAAAAATCAGTTCAAAGGAAACAACATAACTTATTGATGTTGGAGATAAACTTTATCTGATGACATCATTTTTAGTTTCTGAGTCAAAAATTCAAATCAGGTTTTAACAATTGATATAAAACGTCTCATTTTTCAGATTTTCTCTTGGATCTTAATTCCTTATTTTCTTCTTTCCTACAAAGAAAACAGTGACTCATTAGAGGTTTAAGGATGATCCGTTTTATTAGTGACCGTTTCAGCCAACATACAGAAGTGAATCAGTCACATCAAGCTGCTGAGCTGCACACAGAGACACACAAAGTAACAAGGGCTTCACTGAGTCTCTCTAGTCTCCACAGCTGCTCCTGTGGAGGGAGCTCCTCTCACTGAGCTCCTGATGGAGGACCCTGCAGGAGAACAGCTCTCCTTTCATCCAACGCTCCTTGCTCAGACTTAGGGTGCTGCTGCTGCTGTAACGTCCACTCTTCTCCTCCTCTGAGCTGCTCAGGACCCCCTCTGTCACCTCGGTACCGTCCACCTCCCAGCTGACCACGGCTCCCTGAGGAGAGTAGCCGCTCAGCAGGCAGAGCAGCGTGGCTGAGCCTCCAGAGAGCTGCTCAGAGGAGGGAGGCAGCAGAGAGACTGAGGGTCTGACTGTGGGACCAGCTGAGGACGAGACACAAGGAGCTGATTAATGTCCACTGTAGGACATCAGACAGTTAGACACACGACAGGTCAACAACACTGATGGGACCACAGTTACACTTTAAAATAAACAAGTTTATTTCTCAATACATTGAATTTGTTGTTAAAATGTTTTTGTGACTGAAGCAGAAATTCCACCATTACTGATGAATTCAGACCTGACCCAACAGAGGACAGAAATGTGTCATAAAATCTAAATGCATTAATAATGGTCAGTAAATGAATTGTTGTTTAAAAATGTTTTGATGTAAAAATAAAATGTGTGAGCAGTTCGAGTTGATCATGTTTCACTTCCTCTTCTCTACATCAAACTAATCAACTGGAAACTTCAATGTCTGTTAGATTCAGCTTTTAAAACTTGACTCACAACAATCTAACAAATCTTTTAATTTAACATTATTACATCAATATTAACCTTCAAAAAGTTTGGATTTGAAACAAAGTTAAGCCACATTTTAATTTAGGAAACTCTTCTTTTGATTAAACATAACTTTATCAGTAAATAAACACTGAATGAAAATCCTCAATGAACCTGAAAAGGAAGAGCATTTCTAAATGTATAAAATGAATCATCATCTAATGTTTTTATTCTAATATTAATAGTAAAAGTATTCTGGTACTCACAGTGAACGATGAGTTTGGTTCCTCCACCAAACGTGAACCACAGTGATACGAACTCATTAAGAGGCTGAACAAAAACCTCCTGCTCTCTCAGCAGACACCTAGACACAAAAAAGGTTTATTGTCAAAGTTAAAAATGAACTATTAGACTATGTTTAACTTACAGAGTCATCCAACTCAGCTGTTACAGGATAAACAATCATTTTTTATCATTTAATTTTTTCTTTTTAGCAATGAGTCCATTTTTATTTTGTGATTTTTTTTTTCAATTAGAAAACTCAAATTAAATTTTTAACGGCTGAAATGGTTTAACCTTAAATTTAAACTTCTAAAGAAAAAAAATAATTTACAGAAGTTTAATTTTTTTTTTTATTGTTTGGTTGAAAATAAAGACAAAAAAGTACAATTTTACCTGCCACGTGTCTATATTTATGATCAAAGGTTGAAAATGCTCCATGGTGATTCATAATATATTTCCTTCTGTTCCATTTAGCTGTCAGGTGTTTTGAATCTAAATGTTTTTCTCCTGACTGTGTTTTTCTGTCTTCATGCTGTTGAGACCAGAGAAGTGATTTCCATAGAGAGGAGGCTTTGCATCATCAGCTGATCCTCCAGAGAACTGAGGAGGTTTATAGTCCTGTCAGTTCAACACTGCAGGACTCAGATCAGTCAGTCAACACAGCAGAAACAACAACCACCATGACTCTCATCACCATCCTCATCTGGACGCTGGCCTGCTGCTGCTGCTGCTGCTTTACAGGTTCAGTCACTCACCAACATTTCAACCAGCATGTGATTCTGCTTCCTATGAATGAATGGTTTGTTTGTGTCTGCAGGAGGCAGCGCTCAGGTGACTGTGACTCAAACTCCAGTCGTCACATCGACTCCAGGATCCACTCTGACTCTGACATGTCAAACACAACCTGCTGTTCACAGATACTCTGATGGTGATGATGCTATGTTCTGGTACCAACAAAAACCTGGGAAAACTCCAGAGCTTCTAATTAAATATGCAAACCAACCATTATCAGGAACTCCAGCTGGGTTTAGTGGCAGTGGAAGCAGCTCTGACTTCTCTTTGACCATCAGTGGAGTTCAGGCTGAAGATGCTGCAGTTTATTACTGTCAAAGTTTTCATAAAATAAATGATGCTGGTGTGTTGACACAGTGATTTCTGGCTGTACAAAAACCTCCCACAGTCAGACTGAGACACACTGAGCTGTTAGAGCAGAAAGTGAAGAGGAAGAGACTCTGATTCAGACCGCTGAACACAGAGCTGACTGCACACTTTGTCCTGGATTTTTGATGTTTTCTATAAACCAACATCTGATATTTATTTTAACAACATCAACAACAGAAATCTGCATGGAAGAAATGAGTTGTTTCATATAAAGAAGAAAACATAAACCTGGAAGTCAGCATTATTAAAAAGAAAATATTTCAGGATTTAAATGAAAACAAAGTCCATATAAAAAAACCTTTACTGTAGATAAATAACTGATAGAACGCTGACTTATAAAGTTTTATTATTATTGATGATGAGTTCAGAGTTTTGACCATTTGCCAAAGAAGGACTGGATGAATGTGTTAATTACACAGAAGTCGCTATTATGACGTTGTTTGGTAGAAACAAACTAAACAATCATTCTTGTTTGAATGTATAGAGATTTAGTTGATATTGGAATGATTTATCAGTGGCTGGACTCAATAAACGCACCAGTTGGATTTATTATGAAGCTTCTAAATGATCAACCAGTCGCTTTGTCTCTCCACTCCACAAAAGATCTATGATGCACTGATGATGAACAGTTCTTGGTGATGACTTGGAACAGACAGGTTTTCTAATAGTTTTTCTTGTAGCTTCTCAGTCCTGTATCTTTATCAAGTCAATAAAGCAAATACAGTTCAATATTCTGACCCATAACTTTTACAGGTAAGTGAACCACGAGACAAATGATACCCAAGCTACTGATCCATGAGAGGACGAGGCAAGAGGCACAATCAGAAAACCTGGTCATCATGGATCAATTGCTAGAAAGCTGAGGCAAGGCTGCAGACAACCTGGGACTGAGTGAGGGACTTAAAGTGGAGAGTTTATGCTGAGACAGAGGTAAACAACCTGAAGGTTAACTGGCTGCTGCAGCACTCGACTGGCTTTGGCACAATACAGCTAACAGGTGCATGACAGGTTCAGATCATTTAATGCATTGCAGCATTGGTATGACTTTTTTTAACTAAAGTTGTTTTAAATAAATGAAAATGATCAGATAAGTTACACCGATCTACAGCAGTGTCTCTACTGATCTGACTAGCTGTGAGTATTGCTCCGGTCCTGTTTCTAGATACTGTTTGCTCTCTCTTTGGCTCTGTTTGCTTTGAATGATGTCACCAGTGGGTTTGACGCTTACTGTAGATAAATAACTGATAGAACGCCAATTCAAAATGACCTAAAATTCTCTTTAAATTGTTTAAAATCTCATAAGCTGGTTTTAAACCATAAAAACTCAGAGCAATTTAACCTTTCAGGAAAAGTATACAAATTATTAAAGAAATGGGTCACATCTTCAAAATCAAACATTTTAATATTACCTAGATATCATTGAAACAAGTGAATTTGTTGAGTAATTTCAAAAAGATCATCTCCTGGATTTAGTGGAACACAAAACATGTTTGAATAATCTTCCAAACTTCAAATGGGTGTTGACAAAGGGGCATTTATTTACACTTATGTGTATGACAATCAAACAAATATAAAAGTTTCACATAGACCCAAATAGAACAGGCTACATGTTGGCATGTGGACATCTCTTGGACAGTATGGGATTCCGATGCTGACCCTGCATCCTGAACCCAGATAAACCAGGGTCAGCCTCAGTCTGGGTTAACATGACCTGCAGTCTTGACATGTTCACTAACATGCACATCCATAATATGTGTATCTGTGTTATATGTGTGATAAAATTGCAGCTTTTTGTTTGGAATTTTGCAGGAGTTGAGTGGTGACTGTGATTTAGGGCAATGCTGTCCTGCAGAGGCGCGTCACGTGGTTACGTCCTCCCTCCGTTTCTTCTCAGCGTGCGGCCGACTTGAAGAGAAGTCAACGTCGCCAAGAAGAAAAATAGGATAAAAGAGAGGGGAGCAGGAACAGCTGGTACCCAAAAAAAAGCTGGTAAGATTCTGAAATATTACGTCTGTCGCAACGCCTATTAGGGGTGAGTTTGGAGGTTTCGGGTTTGGAAGGTTTGTTAAAATTGAATAAGCGCCATGCCGCGCACCGGGCCTGTAGAGTCGGGAGCTAGCCGAGGCTAATGCGGCCTGTTTACCAGGGCACTGGGGTTTAGGCGCTGGGATGGAAAGGCGTTAACTGCACGCTCTCAAAAATCAGGACACGGTGCTTCAAGCTAGCTAAGCTGACAAGCTCTGACACACAACTCATTATCAACATTTACAGGTTGGTTTGCGTACGCGTTTTAAGTTGAGTTTTCATCAACACCCTCTTTTTCGTCAAGTCTATGACGGACTTTATATTTGCACTTCTTATGAGGAATAAAAAAGGGCATGTAGTTTATTAGCATGCTAATGCTAGTAACCTAGAGATGCTAGTCAGGCCCCATGCTTTAGTTTTAACCTGGAAATAAAGATATAGCGAGCTTGTTCTGCCCGTGAGGGCTGCACTTTTCTGGTAACTGTGTTATGCAAACAGTAGAATATTTTTGGTGTTATATTACGAGTAGCTTTGGTCATGAATTCAACGAGAGCTTGTTTTCCCCCACCTCATATTCTGTGATCTGTTCTACGAAGTCTGAATGAAATTAGCTTCTAGTACCTTCCATGTCTGGATAAATATGGCGGAAAAAACCCTGAAAATATTTGTTTGCAGACTCATAAATAACTAAAACGGAAGAGTTTTGCTCATCCATTATGTGTAGGATATGCCAATTTTTTGTTCACATAAGGAGTATTGGACTTTTTTATTTATTTACTAAGACCCTACGGGCTTATGAACGCACCAGCTTGTGCAGACAAATATACTTAATTTATGCAAATGTATGTATATTAATATTGAAAGAATCTAAAACACTTAAACTACTACAGGGGAAATTAGGGCTCACAAAGCATCTTTTATGTGTGACCAATACAGGGAAACAAAATAATTTTTTTTAAATTTAATACAATTCATTTTTTACAGTTGGAAGTGTGATATAAAATTAGGAGACTGCTTTTTAAGTGCAGTTAGCTTGTGGAGCTATGATGGCTCAGGTTAGGAGAGGATGTCCACTGATCAAGAGATCAGGGGTCAATCCCAGGGCAAGCCATGTGTCGAAGCATCCTTGGGCAAAATGTTGAACCCCCAACTGCCTTCTGGGCTCCATGAAACTGGTGGCCCTCTGCTCCTCAGCGATGGGTCAAATGCAAAGAACAAATTCTGCTGCATTGTACAGTGATACGTACTTGGCCACAAATCATTTCATGATTTGTGGCCACATCACACACACTTCTGTCGTACATTATTTCTTTAGTAAATCAACTAGTCAGGAGTTTTAATAAATTACCTGCAGAGTGCCACACAATATATAATGCCCTGTGTGTTTATTGTGCATTAAAAAAATGCTGTTGAAGGAAATGTGAGTTAATACTGACAGCAAACCAGGGGTGGAAATTAAAAATTTTGCACCAGCCACTCAAACATTTTACCAGCCATATTTTTAATGTGAAACATTTGCCTTGGTTTCTGTCTTCAGTCTCTGCTCTGAGGGAGTTTCTTTCAACTTCAGCTTTGTACTTCATAAAAACGCTGGCTTGCTTCCTGTTCACTTAGATTTATTCCCTTCTTTTCATCTAATCCACAAACAAGGAAATATTAAAACAGATTACATAGCATCGTGTCGCCATTTTTTATTCACTGTCATTTATTCAATTCCTTGCACTGAACAACTCATAAAAATGAAATTGTCAGATCAGTCAGTTACAGTGGTCCCTTGCACTTTCGCAATTCACGATTCGTGGCCTTGCAGTTTCCTGCTTTTTTTTTAGTGCAATTTTTGCATGCTTTTTTTTTTTTTTAACAGCGCGTTGTGTTCTGCGTCCTTACCATTGTCTGTCAATCTCCGTGCAGCACCATTGTCTGAACGATGCGGAGTGCAGTGCGTCCTGACTCCTCTTTGGAGAACTCGCGCTGGACCACCCATGAGCTGCTGGGTGCCTCTCCACCGCATACCGAATCCGAGTCGCACCATTATCATGCTCCCAGACCTCCCAGAGCTTCTTTGCCTGCAGCGCAGCGGGAGATGAGAAGCACAAAGCAGCAGCTCACTTGCAGCTTCTCTGCAGGTGTTCATGGTGCTGCGGGCTTCATACTGGCTAGATCTTTCAGATGTGATCAATACATCAATTCAATTATTTATTCTGCCATTCTAAAGGTCTGGTAGTGTTTAAACAAGAGAGAAATGTATGAAAATGTTAATGCCTGTCTGAGAAAATGGTATAAAGTGTGTAGTAAGGGGTTTTACAGCCTTAAAACTTCTATAATATTTATAAAAATATAACGCTGACTACTTTGCGGATTTCGCCTATTGCGGGTTATTTTTAGAACTGTAATCGAGGGATCACTGTATACAATATTGCATAAATAACCAATTTAATTGATTTGTGTTTGAGGCATGTAAACTTTGTGGCGTTATTTGTCTGCACCAAGTTTATACAATCACAATCAGGATCATATAAATGTTGAGTTCTTCAGACTGCGGGTTGGCTTGTTTAGTCACAGTCACGTTGTATGATTTTTGTCTCATCTCCGCTCAGCCTCAGGAGCAGTGAAGTGTCTTCATGGCAGTTCGTCGAGGACACAATAAATACTTAAAAGTGAGTATTAAACCCCAGCACCCATTAAAATTATGTAGTTGTACGTATCTGTTTGCGAAATGAGAAGCTCTTGATATTTGGGTGGCAGACAATCCATTAAATGCTGGTAGCAATTACATTACGTTTTGAAAGAAACGGATGTGAATAATTTGTAAATCTTGACTTCACACAAAATGTGAAATGCATTTGGTTTGGCTCTGCAGCTTTGTACCTGTTTACTGGTTTGATAAAGACTCTTTTGTGCAGACAGTGTGCATCTCACCCACCTGAATCATACACAATCACAGTCCCTCTCTGGTGTGAATGGCCCTCTGTCAGATTGGCTCTTGGGTTGTTTTCCTTTTCAGCCTCGGTCTTATTTCAGCTGCTAGCAGAAGTGTCCAGTTGGATGTTTCAGCTTGACAAATCAAAGGAGCTTTTTGAGTTTTATTATTGACCTCCCAGCCTTTTTGTAGGTCTTGTGGTTGGTTGCTGACACCTTGTATTTTGTTTAAAAAAAACATGAAAACAGACTGATAATGTAGGCTTTTTGCTGGTAGCAGTACAATTGTGAAACATGTGTATAGGATTATTTATATTGCATAACTTGTGCAACAATCTGTCTACAATACTGATTTAGAAATTTGCAGCTTCCACCACAATAAAATTTGCACAGAAGGTGATTCCTTCTCACCAAATTAACCTTATATATTAGTTTTACTCGGCAAGAAGACAAGAAAATGTTTATGATAAGTAGAATCTACATGTTCTTGTTCCACTTTGTTTGCCTTTATTAACCCGCTGGAGTCAGTGGTATTATTTGCCGTTTTGACAAGTTTTACTGTTTGCTTTTATATTTCACTGTGTATTTTATTGTTTATGTATCATTCTTTTCAGCACAACAGCAATACATTTTGTGTCATTTCTTTTATTTTTTTCTCATACTGAATTAGCACACTGAACCTGAAAGTAGGGATGCTCCGATACCAGATTTTCCCTAAACGAATACTTACATTTGAGTACTTGCCAGTACCGATACGAGTACTAATACTAAATCATGGTTTGGTTGGTACAACAGAAAAAATTTAATTAAATTAAAATAAAAAATTACATTTACTGTTTTTCCATCCAATCCTAACTGTAAACAGAGTCCTAAAGGTCAGGGGTCAAACTAAAACTTTGGTCAACACCATAAAGATTGATCTCTCTCTGAGTTAGAAATTATTCTATAAAAGGACTGACTGCTTCAGTTAATCTGACCTGGACTGGATGCAACATTAAAGACAAACAGACTGAATAATGTCTCGTGATGTGGAAAAACTACATAAATTAAAATTAAAACCCTCAGACTAAATCTAAGCTAGCTGATTTCTAATGTGGGAAACTGACTTTTAGATAAATAAATACACAAATGACCTGCTGTAGAGATTTCAAAGTTTATTTGATTATATGATAAAACTGCTTGTCATACATGCGCCGAACAATTTCAGACGAAAATAACTTTTCATCAGCTGATTAGAACCAAACCGGTGTCTCTTTAAGCCTCTGCCTTATTCTGAAGTAGTTGTTGATAGAAGCTTTAATCAGCTCTACTGGCTTCTTCTGTTGTTTACTGTTTCTGTAAGCAAAACGTTAGCGGCTAAGCTAAACATGCTAATGCTTTGGAAATTTGATCAGCATTACTGTATGAATGATTTACTGGAACTTTACCGAACCTGACGTCGGGACTGAGGATTTGGAGCGTGTATACTACGGCTAAATCATTACTACTACTACTAATACTACTACAACTACTAAATACTACTACAACACAAGTAAGTTTTAACGCCATCTGCTACAGGCTGAGCGCCAGTTAGCAGCTGGTGTGCGCTTCAGGTTAATGGAGAGCTAAGCTAAGCATCGTCGGCTCACGTTTATGAGTACAAATACGAGTATACGAACTTAGTATCGGCCCGATACCCAATGCCAGTATCGGTATTGGAGCATCCCTACCTGAAGGTACACAAAAAATCAAAATCAGAGTAGAAAAAATGACGTTTGTTGCAGTGAAAACCACAAACATTTGTAACGAACCATTTTCAGCACTGAAATTATAGGATGGAAGTTAAAAAATAAAAAGGTCAAAATATACAAGTTTTTTGCATCAAAATGCAAGCTATGGCTCAGGCATTTTCCATGTAAAATTGCTGTTAATGGCAGAAAAAGATTTTAGCGTGGGAAGCTCAGCTCAGCGCTAACTTTAGTCAGGTGAGGACTCGGCGGTTCGCGTCACACACGTCTCCTCCCTCCTCATCACTATTTTCTGTACCCGACTCTCACTTAGTCAAGAGCAGAAACATAGTTGCCTGTCTGTCTGTTTACTATGGGCACTTTGTCTCACGTCTCAGCGGTGTGCCACAAACGCACACACACAAAGGGAGGGAGGGAGACTGAGAGAGTGCGCTATAAGATAAAGAGATTTTAACGGAACTTTTTTCTCGTTTTTTCCAATTGACTGAAATCTGTCCCCATGATGAACTGTAACCCCTGATTAATAGGCAAATATTAAAAGCATTAATTATGGTATTATTTAAATGATTTTCTCAAAATTTCAATAGAAATAGTTTCTTTAAAAAGTGAGTTTAGTCTTATCTTCTGAAGACCAGTCTTGAAAGGGGGGGTAGTCTTATAATCGGGGTCATCCTATATTTGGGTCAATACAGTATTTCAGCTCTACAGATGTTTGTTTGTGGTGGGTTTAGCTGTGACTATTAGTAGCACCATGAAAACGAAAAAGAAATTAATGTAGACACTTGAAACAAACTTGAATTTATATTTATACTTTTTTCAGTAAAAAGTTCACCATGTCTACAATTTTATAAAACCTTCAGTTTCCATGCTCTAGTTTTTATAGAAATCACATGCTGTTCTCTTAAGGAAACCTTAAAAGTGCCCTTGTGTTTAGTATTTTTGGTGGATACGATAAGGGCTGGTGTGTGTACAGTTTTACAGTGAACTGTTGGATGTCTAAGATAGGGTAGGCCAATATGTAACTTCTTCCCAATCGCCCATCTTTAGTCCAAAAATCAACAATGGATGGTTTATTTGTGCAGGTGACATTTTGATATTTTTGCAGGAGTAAGCATGCATGGACTGATTTGCCAAATTGGAACTCAAAAGTCCAAACGGGGAGGAAATGGTTATCAAGAAACACAAAGTAGCCTATTTGGGATTACTTAGGCTTTAAACCAGCCACTTGTGCAGAAGTATAGTTGCAGCAAAGGACTTGAACATCTATGTGTTCACCATCTGGTTGAGTATGCTAAGCTAACACAGAGTTGCTGCAGCTCTGTCACCAAATCCCTCTATAACTGCTGTGGAGATCTATTTTATGGAAGATACATGTTCACTGAAGGACATATTTTTTTTAGTTTAGTTTAGTTTTGTATTTGTTGTTTCATACTTAGCCATCTCTCTAAGTCAGATAAACACCGGACCGGTGTTCTGACTTATCGAATATTCCTACAACAGCACTGGTAGTATAACACCAACCCATAAACACTTTTAAACTGTTAAAAAAAAGTCTAATTGTTTCCCTCCCCACCCCTGTGTTTTTTTTAATCAATGTATTTTATGAAGACAGGCTGCTGCCATGCATTCTGTCTGTCATATGTTTGAGTAAATAAATCACCGCTGCTCTCAGAGGCAGCTGTAGGACAAAAAAATCTTTGCTTGCAGCTGGGAGGAGTTTGTGTGTAACATTTAAAAAACAGCACTATTTATTATTTTCTACATGGGCTGCATCTTTTGACTATAATAAAGCATTGTTATTAAGTAAAAAACTAATTTATAGCTAAAAATCTGCATGCAATGGGCTCAGCCAAGTAGTTTTTAATATATTTTAACAATTGTACCTAGAAAAGATCAAAAGTATGTTAGGTTGCAAGCGTCTCCACACTACATTGTGGTTTTTGTAGGGAAGCACGTTTCCACGATTTTGTTTAACCATCTATTGAAGCTCGTAACGGTTAATCACCAGTTTACTGTAAACTCATGCCACCACCCGTACCCCTCCACACCACTGCGACACACACAGACCTTTGCTTTGCCCCACAAATAACACAAACGCTTTTTCATCAGTTCTTTAATATAATTTGGATTCCTAACAAAGTAGCACACTCGTTTCAACATTAAAAAACAATGATTGACGTGAGTGGAACGAGAGACGGAAACTGTCTGTCTGGACCTTCTGTGCAGCGAGCGGGATGTCTGGCATCAAATACACAGCGCTTCCTGCATGTTTATAAGCTCACTCTGGAGGCCATGCTTTTGTAAACACATGGGTTTCCTTACAGTGGACTAAATAATTACACTGACGTTTCTTTTTACTAAACAGTTTACTCTTAATAGGTAATACCAGCCATTTTAGAACCGTAAATGATGCATAAAATTGGCCTACCTTATGACATGAATGAATTTGAACAGCAACAACACTGAGTGGAAGAAAATAAATGACTTTACATCACTACAAGAATAAAATGCTCCACACTGTGCTGTCTATTAGTAACTTTATGTGACTAGCTGAGCGCTCCATCGATGGTTTTCAGGTAAACGTATTTTGGCTGCGGCACTCGCGCGCCCTCTAGTGGCATAAAAATGTATTACACCCAAGCGAAATACATAAATTTCAGTTAACTGGGCATAAATATTATACTAGGTTACGTCATTAACAGCAGTTAACCGGTTAACTATGTACATCCCTAGGTTTTTGCTATTTTGTCAGTTCCTTTCATGTAAGTAGCCCGTGTGTTTACCTTGCTTTGTGTGTTGTGTCCCATCTGGCTGACCCACAGGAGGTGTATGAGATGTCTAACGGTTATGAAGACCACATGGGAGGGGATGAGGGGAAGGATGCCAAGACTAACCTCATAGTGAACTACCTGCCTCAGAGCATGACGCAGGATGAGCTGAGAAGCCTCTTCAACAGCATCGGAGAGGTGGAGTCTGCCAAGCTGGTTCGGGACAAAGTTGCAGGTATGCGAAAACTGTGAAGCAGTAACGCAACAAACCAAGTTGACGCAAACATTTTTTTATTAAGTGCACTTAAAAGAAACTGATTTAAGAAGATAAGAAGCTGGCACGATTGTCTTATTGTTTCCCAAAAAAGTAAAAGCCTAAAAGATGACACCCTGATTCAAAACTTGCCAATGGGTGAAATCCCCAGAACTACATTTGTTTTAATTCTGGATTTAATTTTGAATCAACTTCTGGATTTTTTAGTGGCTGTTGAACCTCATGATTTATTTATTTATTTCTTCTGCCCGTTTCTTATTTTGAGATGTCTTTGACACATCATTACTTTATGGCCTATTTTCTGGATCAATTGTCGTCAATGGTAGTATTTTCTAATATTTGTATAAAACATACATATATTCAAAATTAATAGTAATTTTACTGGTAGTTTTTGTCCACTTTAGCCTGGTTTTGTTTATTTGAAGTAGTCCGATCTTTGTAGACGGCTTGTTTGCTTACTCAGCCATGCAATGTTAAGATTTACTTTTGTTTTTAATATTTGTTTGCAGATTTTTTTGAACGATACGTTTTTTTGTTTTATTTTATTGTTTTCCTTTTTTTTCTCTAGGCCACAGTTTAGGGTACGGATTTGTTAACTATCTTAACCCTAGTGATGCAGAAAGAGCTATCAGTACTCTGAATGGACTAAGGCTACAGTCCAAAACTATCAAGGTAACGTGCAATAAGGTGTTCTACAATTCTCAAAGCAAAGATGTCATTACTCTCCTGTGGCTCCTGTGCTCTCCGCTACCTAGCTAGGACATATCAGCCTCAGGAAGTGATTGTGATTCACAGCTCATCCCATCTGACATGTCTGACTTTGACCTAAATTTGACCAGTTTTTAAATTTACATATTTATTTCTGGTAATTTTTTAAACATTTGATGTAATTGTTTTGCTGCCATAATGTTTGAGCTGTGCAAAAATGTGGGAGGTTTGGGGGGGGGGGGGAAACGACAAGTGTTCAACAGTTCTTTTATCAGATTATTTTATTTATTTTTGAAGAGTCTAAAATAGTTTTCTTTTTAAATTAATACAAAATATTCTGGTAAATTAATTGTAATTTGCTACAATTTTGTAACTATTTACCTAAAGAGATTGACCCAATTGTTAAAGTTGCTTTTGTTGGTCACTTTGTTCATGTTCACCAGAAGAGTTTTTATAAAGCAGGTGTTTGTTCCCTCTCTCAGGTGTCGTTCGCACGGCCCAGCTCGGACACAATAAAGGATGCCAACCTGTATATCAGTGGCCTGCCCAAGGCCATGTCACAGAAGGATGTGGAGGACATGTTTTCACGTTATGGACGCATCATTAATTCTCGGGTATTGGTTGATCAGTCTACTGGTATGACAGGTGAATGACGTCCTTGTTCTTTTACTTAAATAGCTGAAGCTAAAAGAGCTAAACCACTTTTAGGTTGATTTGACCTAGGGAGTCTCATTTAGCTTTTCTTGTTCTCAGGTGTGTCTCGTGGTGTGGCTTTTATTCGGTTTGACAAGCGAGCAGAAGCTGAAGAGGCTGTCAAAAGCCTGAACGGCCAGAAACCACCAGGAGCCACTGAACCCATCACGGTGAAGTTTGCCGCCAACCCGAACCAGGTGAAGAACACGCAGCTCATCTCTCAGCTCTACCACAACCAGTCCCGACGCTTCGGAGGGCCCTTACACCACCAGGCACAGCGCTTTAGGTGAGACGAGCTGGGAATATTGACTACTTTTTTAAACCGTTTTAAAATGTTTCTGAATTTAGTTTTTACTTAAGAAATAATCCTAACTGTTTACAACTTCTTATAACTGGTGCTTGTAAACGTTTTCATGGTTTAACTTGGTTGTGGGTGAACAGTACAGCTAAAAATGATAGGTTACCATTTTGTTTTAAGAATTTTTCAAAAAAATCTTTCTGCTTAGATGTTATCAAATGAAAAGGTCAGAGCTATAATTGATAGATTAGACGGTAAGTTTACATGGAAACAAATTCTCTCAACTTTTTATTTTCAGGTTTTCCCCCATGGGTGTTGATCACATGGGCGGCATGGGCGGTGTGAACATGCCTGGGAACTCCTCTGGCTGGTGCATCTTCATCTACAATCTGGGCCAGGACGCAGACGAGAGCATCCTGTGGCAGATGTTCGGCCCGTTTGGTGCCGTCACCAACGTCAAGGTGATCCGAGACTTCAACACCAACAAGTGCAAGGGCTTCGGCTTTGTTACCATGACAAACTACGAGGAGGCGGCGATGGCTATCACCAGCCTCAACGGGTACCGGCTTGGAGATAAGATGTTGCAAGTGTCCTTTAAGACCAGCAAGGGCCACAAGTAGGAGTTGGACAGTTTAATGTAAAGGCGTGCAGAAAATGACCTGTGTCAGGCTTTTGTTGTAAAAAGGTGGCAAAGTCGGGCACATCAATATTTGTTTTATCGTATTCAGAGTAAAACGAGAAGTTCAGTCTTCTGCACCTTTTGTACTTGTCTAAAAGAGTGTCTACATTATTTTTGTTTTGTTTTCCACCTTTATACCTTTTTTGTTTTGGACTTGATGTTGCAGAATTAAAACTTTTTGGGAGTGTTAATAGAGGTTACACCCCCATCCCCACCCCACTCCAAAAACCTTTTGAAAATGTTCTCAGAGGCTGTCTAAATGTGTTGCATGTTTAACTGTTGAAACAACATAAAAAGAACTCACAGGGCACTGAAAATAAATAAAAAAGACTAAACAAACCCCCACAAATTTTTATTTAACATTTAATGAATATAATTTAGTTTTAAAATGGGGGAAAATTCCATAAAGGCGCGCTCTGACTTAGATCTGTCACTTGTAGGAATAGTTGCCTTAAATTATCATATAGTCAACACAGATCTTATAAAACCATCCAGCATTTGATGTATAGGATCAAAGCACTTTTAACCTGATGATGTTTGATGTTTCTCTGAATATTCATCTTTTTGACCCTCTGACCAATAGTTTAAATTATGAGTCATTTTGTTTTGGCGACCCTGTGTAAAATGTTTTTTTTAATAATATGTTGTATTACAGAAATGTCTTGTTGAAGATGATAAAAAAGAACCAGTGAAGACAAAAATAGTTAGATGGACCAAAGGCAGTGAGAACTCTAAAACCACAAGGTTATCAGCTCTTAACTAAACATACGTTTGACTATTTTAGAGTTTTGTTTTTTTTCTCGGTCGGTACTGACTTTGTAATTCTTACTGAGAGCAGCATCCCTGTTTTTGTTTTGAGTTTTATTTTTCCTTTTGTAGAGGCACACGTTTTTGTTTAAGTGTAAGTTACAAACTTGTTTAAAGGAGTGCTTATCAAGTTGGAGAGAAACTAATGGCCTTTGTTTATTGATTTAAACTTAGATTTTCTTTCATTTTTTGTTTTGTTTTTTGATTGTTTCACTTTGAATATAAACCATTAAATTTTATTTCATTTTGCTGAGTTTTGTTTGGTTTGTTTCTTTACTTTTTCTTTCTTTTTTCTTATTTTTTATTTGAGATTTGTTTTGAAGTTCTGTTATTTTATTAAGCAGGAAAATCTCCAGTACCTATAAGGAAACTTACTTTTACCCAGATGCCAAGACAAACTTAGATATTTTCTACATAAAGGACCAACAAAAATAAATACTGGTAGTTTTAACAGAAATGTCAAGGTTCTAATTACAAATAACGGATGATAAAATTATAAAACTACAGCAGTTTTTGTCTTATTGGTCAAGTAATCTGGCTTTAAAATTTTACAGTTATTTAAAATTAAGTTGTTAAACATTTCAGTGTAACTTCAAGGACAGTTTTTCTCCACAAAGGATGTGAAACACTAAATAAAATGTAGAATTAGTTTTACTGCTTTATCTCGCATCGTGAGAGCAGGTCTGGCATATCACAGCTGATCTTATTGTTATGGATACTCAAAGTTGAGGCATTGTCACCATCACTTTTGATCTATCTAAATAGAAACTTGTCAGAATTAGATTTTAAAACACTTTCCCTGCATTAAACCTTTTTATTAAATGCCTATTTAAACCAAGTGGTCCATTTCATGAGAATGTTGTTGCAGACTCCAGATTCAGTCTTAAAAGTGCATTTTAATTTAATTTCATGTTATTTTGTGTCACGGTCCTTTGTGCAATATTTTTAAAACTTGCTTATAAAATAAGTGATAGTCATGGACTTCATCCTTTTTTAACAGTTATTTTTTCTACTGACATGTTACTGCTTGTTTCATTATTTTCTGGCAGTCTTGTTAAAAGTGTATTAAATATTGAAGTTGGTTTGTTTTGAGGGGCAGTCAAAAACAGCTGCAGTCTGCCTTAATTTATATGTGGAACCAGTGTAATTTACAGGAAGTGGCATTTATTTATTTAACAGTGTATGCCGTCATACTTGATACTTCTAGTGTTTTTAATGGTTTACTGATTTGTTTTGTTCTTTTGGTTGAACGTGTTTAACACTAAGTTTAAGTTCATTAAAATGATTTCTAACACTGAATCATTTCATTGAAATGTGGAGAGAATTCAGAATGGAAAAAATTAAATGTCTTCAGAAGCTTATTGTGAATTTTCTTAATGAATTATTTCCTACATTCGGACCATTTAATACTTTATTTGCAGGTTGGTGAATTTGGGATGTTTTTAGACTTCATTAATTCATTCTTCACCTCTAGAAAGTGGTTTTTAGGCCTTGTAGTGATAGCACTGTAATTACACTTCAGTAATGCAATACAAGCTTGTAATTAAAGGTGTAAATTTACAGGATGGTGAGAATTCTGACATTTAAAGTGTTTAGTATTCAGGCTGGCAATTGTTATATAGAATGTTTAGACAAAATATTAGCTCAATTATGAAATGAAACGACTTGAGGCAGAACAAGCAGTTGTGATCAGTTTGCTATTATCACTGGGAATTTAAAGTTTATTTAAATGGGGTCTAGCTCTGTGTTGGAAGTCATCTGGAGTCTGTGGTGGTGGGTGACAGGAGGATGTTGGCAAAGCTGACATCGATCCTGACCAACCTAAATCACCCCCTTCATGAGTCAGTGAGTGTACTGGGCAGCTCCTTTAGTCAGAGACTGAAACATCCACGCTGAAGGAAGGAACGCTTCCACAGATCATTTATCCCAACAGCAGTCAGACTATATAACACAATGTCATGAGCAATGTATAGAGTATGTGGTACAACGTAAGTAGTACTTGATCTCTTGTTCTTTTATTCTTACTTGTATTCCATTTCTTTGTATGTGTAACGAGCTGTGGTAATGCACAAATGTCCCCATTGTGGTCTCAATAAAGTTTTATCTTACCTTCCACACAAATGCAGTGGGGCAAAAACGTATTTAGCCAGCCACCAAATGTGCAAGTTCTCCCTCTTAAAAAGGTGAGAGAGGTCTGTAATTTTCATCATAGATGTACCTCAACTATGAGAAGAAAAATCCAGAAAATCACATTGATTTTTAAAGATTTTATTTGCAAATTGTGGTTGAAAAAAGTATTTGGTCAAAAACAAGAATTGTGTCTCTCACAGACCTGTAACTTCTCCTGTAAGAGACTCCTCTGTCCTCCACTCGTTACCTGTATTAATGGCACCTGTTTGAACTCATCAATATAAGAGACACCTGTCCACAACCTCAGTCACACGCCAAACTCCACTATGACCGAGACCAAAGAGCTGTCAGGACACCAGAAACTAAACTGTAGACCTGCACCAGGCTGGAAGACTGAATCTGCAATAGGTAGCAGCTTGGTGTGAAGAAATCAACTGAAGCTATTATTAGAAAATGGAAGACAAAAGAGACCGCTGATAATTTTACTCCATCTGGGGCTCCACACAAGATCTCACCCCGTGGGGTCAAAATGATCACAAGAACGGTGATCAAAAATCCCAGAACCACACGGTGAACCACCTGGTGAATGACCTGCAGAGAGCTGGGACCAAAGTAACAAAGGTCACCATCCAGTGATTTTAGAGGGGCACAATCTAATAAACTCAACACTTAGCAGGGGCCACAGGGGGGCCAAGCTTGTTGTCAGGGCCCCCCCCCCCCCCCCCCCCCCCCCCCCCCCCCCCCCCCCCCCCC
>SSNR01000897.1:13963-32626 GCA_006937965.1 Callopanchax toddi | reverse complement strand
GGGGGGGGGGGGGGGGGGACATTATGCTTTGAGGCTGTTTATCAGTAAAGGGACCATGAATGAAGCCAAGTATGGTCAGATCTGAGTGAAAACCTCTTTCAGCATGCCATTGATCCCAAACACACCACCCAGGGAACGAAGAAGTGGCTTTGTAAGAAGCATGTTAAGGTGGCCTAGCCAGTCTCCAGATCTCAACCAACCCCACAGAAAATCTTTGGAGGGAGTTGAAAGTCTGTGTTATCCAGCGATAGCCCCAAAACAGAACTGCTCTAGAGGAGATCTGCACGCTGTCCCCTGTCCCAGACCCTCAATGTCTAGGTGTATCTTGGAAGTGGGCACCGGCACTGGAGGTGAGACTGGTTGGACAGACACACGAACACACCCCATGCTATTGAGTGAGCTCTCCCCAACAACCCTAGAATGTGGATTGTGAGAATGTTATAAGTGGAAGTGTTTAAATTGCACAATCAAATTGGGCCACAGGACTGCAGAGATGGGATACCACACCTGTGATGTACCTTGCCCCAACAGAATGACTATACCCACCCCCCACATTCTAAATATAGCAGTCTAATACAAACGGATACTTCCCTTATTTAGAGATTAATAGGTCCCAAGGACAAGCTGAAAGTCTATTTAAATGAATTAAAGAAAAAATCCACTCTGCAGAAGGTGTGTTGAAGGCTTTTATTTTACAAAATTCAAAGCACTGGTATAAAATCAGCAGCAGTCATCCTCTCCTTCAGGATTATATAAATCTTAGTTTAGTAATATCCATCTACAGTTAGTACAGTGAATAAAGCTCCTGTTACTTAGTGTTTCTAGTGAGTTTGAGTTCACTTTCAAGTCTTTCCATTTCTCGGCTCGCGTTAAGGCAGTTTAAAACCTCCTGTGAGTGTCACTACAGGCTGATCAGCACCTACTCCACTCGATTACACCTCCTTCACCTTCAGTCAACCTGCGTTTAAGATTCAGGTTGCAGCTCATTTCCTCCCATCTCTCCATCCAGATCAAGTTAAAGGGAGTTTCTGTTTGTAGGCATGGCACAGGTGAAAGTCATTTAAGCCACTCTCCCCTGACACATCAATACGCTCGACATTCCAGCAGGACTTGAACACTCCAAGCTTCAAGTTGTGCCTTTGTCCCCCTCAGTGAGATGAATGCACCCCGTTCTGTCCTCCCTATGACAGTGTCTCACACTTGGCAGAGGTTATAGCAGGGTTGAGGTTTCTCCAGCACGTTGTCTCCATCCACCTCGCACACATAATCACAGCGGTGTGCAATCAGAGGAGCATCAGACAGGGCCACGCTCTGATTACCAAAGGAGATTACTGTGTCTCTCTGTAGGGAGCAAGAGAAGAGCAACACAGTTTAACAGAGGTCCTGGAGGGAAATTACTAACAACAGTCTGAAATAAAATCATTTCTAAAATGTAATAATTTAATGAATTCAAATCAGCTGCCGCTTATCATGCAAGAGTTAGATAAAATCCTAAAATCCTCTTTTCTGAAGGACTATAAGCCACTGATAAGTTCAGGAATTGTTACATAAACAAAATTTTTTTCAAGATTTAGTAATATTCTAATTTGCTGTGTTACTGATGGTAAGGTGCACAAAAAGAGAACAAAATGAAACAGCCATAATAACTCCTGACATGTAGCAGTTGATTTGATTCACTATATTGTTATTGTATTGTGGAGGAATGAATGTCTCTTACCCGCCCCTTATTGACGGCAGAAGCAGCAGCAGTAGCAGCTGCAGCAGCAGCAGCGGCTGCTTTGTCAAAGTCCTTTTTACATATATGAGCCATGATTCCAGCTGCTAAGGCGTCGCCCAGAACGTTGATCATCGTCCGGAACCGATCGCTGAAAAAAGCATCAGGGAAAATTATTGACTCTCTGCCTCAACTACCTCAATACACATTCTACTGTTTTTAATATGTTAGGTGAACTCACAGGACCCAATCAATGGCCACGATCAGGGAGATGTCAGCAGGCGGTAGACCAACAGAGGTCAGGACAATCACCATGGTGACCAAACCTGCCTGCGGTATCCCAGCTGCTCCGATGCTTGCTGCTGTTGCTGTTATACTGATTTTAAAACAAAGAAAGATGATCGTGTTACTGATTCTCAACAAAGCTACTTTAAGGTTAATAATGTCCTCAGTGTTTATTCTCACCTAATAGTGACCAGCTGGCCGAAGTCTAAGTCATACTCATTGACCTGAGCAATAAAG
This sequence comes from Callopanchax toddi, assembly GCA_006937965.1. Lineage (NCBI taxonomy): Eukaryota > Metazoa > Chordata > Actinopteri > Cyprinodontiformes > Nothobranchiidae > Callopanchax > Callopanchax toddi. The sequence goes on along the minus strand of SSNR01000897.1, from coordinate 30,390 downwards.
ATGGCTGCCACCGCCTCATACAAGGCCGTCCCGTCCATGTTGATGGTGGCTCCCACTGGCAGAACGAAGCGAGCTATCTGCCTGTCCACGCCACAGTTCTCCAGGAGACACTTCATGGTGATTGGCAGAGTGGCCGAGCTGCAACAGGAGAAAGGATCAAATATGGATGCTGAGTGAGGCTCAAAATAAAAAACAACAAACCAAAATAAAAAATCTTTTGTCTCTTCCTACCTGGATGAAGTGGCCAGTGCAATGACGAGAGCCTGCAGCAGGCCTCTAATAAAGGGGAAGGGGTTTTTATGGGTGAAGAAGAAGTAGAACAGAGGCAGCAGGATGAGGCCGTGCACGAGCAGGCCGGACAGGACGGTGATGAAATACATTCCAAGCTTTTCTCCGAGGTGCGCTGGGTCGTGCATATCCAGAATCTTTCCTGCAACTAGGAACACGATGCCGAAGGGAAAGTACCTGCACAGAGGAGGGAGAAAACAGAGAAAATGATTAATTGGTTTTCACTTTTGATCCCATTTCATTCACCAGTATTAACCTTGACATTAACAGATTGAGCCAGGCCTTAACAGTTGGGGGCTTGTCCAGGATCTGAACCTGCTCAGTGACCAATGTTGGCTATTATTTGGAGACTTGTAAGTAAATGGGATGGCAGATCAACAAGCTGTTGTCATACAGTAAGGGTTCCTTCTCTGCAAAGCCAGGCCCACAGAGTGTTGGATTACTGTTTGGTTTGGAAGGATCTGACTCACCTGACCTTGACCTCACGCAGCACCTGCAGGATTAAGCCCGGCACAGACTGAACCGGACCTATTCGTCCATCATTGGTAGCTGACCTCACTAATGCTCTTGTGGCTGAATAAGATCAAATCCCCGTAGCCAGGCCTTTATCAGAGATTAATGCTCATGGCTTTGGAGTTGGATGCTCATAATCACACATGGAATGTCATATCTAGGTGGGCAGGCTGTTCTTTTTTCTGTTCAGTTCCAACCAATTCAATCACCTGAAGAACTAATCTAAAAGTTTGCCCTTGCTCTATTTACTCCAGTATAATTGACTCAGCAGATCCAGTGAGGAGTCCTGAGGACACTTCAGACGCCACCGCTCACTCCGCCCTGATGTGTGTCCTCAGATTTATTTCTAGACCTAATCTGGCTCTGCCAGCTGAACTGTGAGTCTCCTGTTGGGTTTGTGTGCAGTAATGTGTTTCTGAAAGCGGATGTGCAAACTTACCACATAGCAGCGTTAATGATCTTCATCACACACTCGTTTATGCACTGGCACACATTGACCAGTGGTAATCCACGCTCTCCCATCTTCCCCAGCAGCAGCCCTGGGAGATAAAACAATGAAAAGATACATTTATTTACAGTATTCATAGTTAGCTGTAGCATTAGCCTGATTTGGAAAAAAATGGTTGTAACTATAATAATAATAATAATAATAATAATAATAATAATAATAAGTCCTCATCATTACCCACTGAACCACAGCTGCTCCAACTTATTACCTAGTTATTTAATAGATTAATTATGGAATAATTGTGCCAGTTTTTGTTGTTGATGACAACTTTATAGCATTTTGAATATCATTAGTTGCTTTAAATAATGAATTTGTGTGATCTGATGGATCCAGCATTGATGGCCTTTTTCTGCGTTATATTTATTGTTTATATATTATTTTACCTGTGTTTCCCTCTACTCCCCTCAGACATATTTCCTGTGTGGTTCCCAGCAGATTTTGTGGTCCAAGATCTTTTCTGTTTTAGTTCTCATTATTATAAGATGTAACATTTAGAGTCATCTTATTTCTATTTTTAAAGGATTCATCCTTAATCTGGAGCTGCTGGAACAACAGCCATAATAACTCGACTAATACTTGACTGGTAATGTGGCTGAAAAGCTCCAGTGGAGGTTCTAGACCGACATTAGAGGGGACCAGCTGCTGTTTTAGAGGGACACATTCTAAAATAAAACCCTACAAAAACTACAAACATTGTCTTTAAGTGTTTCAATTAGTGTGTAATTACAGCAATAAAATAACAGCGATTCAGTCACAGTAGCGTTGGACACAATAACTTCAATAAGTTTCAAAATAAAACTATTTTGCAAAAATACTTTGATCTCTTGGTTTTCATTTCAGTAACAACATGAAACAGGATTTGTCTCTAATGACTCAGCAGGCAGCACTTAGCAGGGGAGGCTCGGGGGGCAAGCTTGGTGTCGGGGGTGTCAGTAATTAAAAATCGTTTTTTCTTGTTTGTTCCACCATGTCTTGATTTGAATTAACCCTTTAATGTCCACATCAAAAAAGCTACAAAAAACTTTTTTTTTTAAAGAGCCAGCGTGAGTTTAGAATTCAATGCTGGGAATGTGAACATAAAAATAATAATAATATTGAGGTAATAATAATTGTGTAACTTTTTGTAGGGTCATTTTAGTTTAGTCCAGTGCTTAGTAAGATACAGGGACTATAATGTTGTGGTTGACCTGCCAGTCATAGACAGACAGAGCAGCTTATAAACCACCAATCCACATTATGTGTGCCTGATCTACAGGAAACATGTCTGTGTCATGGTTTGAGGTTTGAGGTCACTTTTTTATTCTCTCACTTCTTGTTAGTTATGATCTTTTTTAGTTCAGTTTCCCTGTTTTCTGTCTTCAGTTCTATCTAATTCCAGTGGTGATTTAGCTTTGGAATCAGTAATCACTCCTCCCAGCATATATACTCCCTGGTTTCTGCCTTTCAAATTCAGATGCTGCTGTTTTCCCTACACTGTTGGTTTTCTGCTCCCAGGACTTTCCTGTGAACTTTTGGATTTGGGTAGTTTTGCATTTCATCAGAGTTTCACTAGCCTTTTATTTTACTTTTTAACTGTGTTGCCCTCAGTTTCCTCCCCCACACACTTTAGATCCAGTTAATATTTATTTAATGGCAATTTGTTATTTGGACAAATGCACTTGTTTTATTTTTGGCTTGTTTTTAGAGAATATAATTTTAAATAAAACGAACCATCAGCAGGGCCTTTTTATTTTGCTCTGCTTTGCAGATACTCCTGTAGATTGTCTTACCCATGGTGGCCGAGAAGATGACGATTCCCAGAACGTTCATGCCTTTGCTTGTGCTCGGAACGATTTTATACTTGATGTCAGGAGCAGGAGTGATCTCCAGGAACACCGGGTGTCCGAGTCGGGGGTTGTGGTAGTCGGGCATGACGTACACAAAGTTGGCCTGAGACTCTTTCTCGTTAGAGTTCTGCACAGTTTGCACCAAATCTGTTCGGTACTGAAATAAAACAAAACAACATTAGCAACTTAACTGATGGTCAACAATTTGCTGTAAAATGTTCTGTTTTCTTCCTCTCACCTGCTGGAAAGTAGCTTCTATTAGATTTGATGGGATCATGTTCCTGTAGGAGAGAACAGAGGGAACAACACCGTTTAACCTACAGCTTAAAACAGCTGCAAAGAAAGATGAAAGGTGCTTAAAATACTCGGAAAATGTCTATAAATAAAATTAATCTATATGAAGTTAAAATGCATGTATGTAATTCTACCCAGATTGTACTAAATAGTACTATATAATACCAAGACTTTAGACAGTGTAAGTATTTGATTCAGTCATATGAAACAGATCAGTTCTGTGTACTTTTCTTCTAGATTTGGCTGAACTCTTTTACATTTTACTTTAATTGTACTAAAGCTACTAATGTCCATTAGTTCAATGAAACATGTAAAACATTATTTATAATAATGTACTGGAATCAAAAACCCAGTAAGTTGTTGCATGTTTGCTCTTCATTCTCACCTTTTTTTTTTATTGAAAATAAATTTAAAGTAGAGATTGACTCAAAGTTATTTATTCTGGTGTAGAAAAGTTACTTTTACTCAGGCAAAAACAAATAATCACCTTCTTGATCTTTTATTGTTGTTATTATGTTATTAATATATCTAATGATGTGTGGTGAAAATCACTTATCTATCAAACTGTAAAGAAAATGTATTCCAGTATAAATCCCTCCATGTTTTATTTAGGTTCCCTTACGCTGCCACTACTCTCTCAGGAGTGAAAACTTCATCAGAATTCATATTTTTTCTTAGACACACAAAAATAAATGTAGCAAGAAAAACAGGTTTCTATTTACATCTAGAGTGTTCTACGCTCCCCAAAGCGCTGTACAACACAACAGTCATTCACTTCACCACCACCAGTAGGCAAGGTGGTGAAGTGTCTTACCCAAAGACACAACGACAATGTTACAGCTGGAGCTGGGGATCAAACCGGCGGCACTCCTGTTGCCAGACCGGCCGCTCTACCAATTGACCTATACGCCGCCCCAAACTAATAAAGATTATTCTATTCTTATAGGACTGTTTGAAATTAATCATTTATTTTTTTAATTTGTCAAAATAGTTCAAGATCTGGAAGTATACAGACTGAAATAATGTGTTTGGAGGAAAAGTTTAGCATTGCAGTTTTCTAATATTTGAAATGTTCTTATCCAGTGAATATGATCATGATTAATAGAGTTTGGAAAATATAACAAACGTCTGAATTTCTATTAACAGAAAAGTATTTTAGCTGCTTTTAACTTATGTTTGATTTTGGGTCCTTTTTTAATTTAATTTAGTGACATATTTAAAAAGTCCATCAAACAGGGCTAAACACACCATAGACATCTGAAGGAATTTTCTGTCATGACTTTTAAAGGTGTGCCCAAGTTTTTAGGGGAATAGAAAATATTCTTATACTTTCTGTTCTGGCAGGATAGCTATTAGGACAATATCTGTTTTTTCTTTTTTTAATGAGCAGCCATCCAGTCAGCTTTGCTGCATTTAGCTGTGGCTGTAGGTTTATATCTGAACACTAGGACATTCCTCTAACTGCTTTTTAGTCCGTATACTGACACAAGTGACCTGCATCCTGCTTTTGCAGGTGATGCTGCGTTCTTCAAGTCACGAGTCTTTTTCGTATTTTATTCCTCCTGTGATCCTGTTACAGGCTGATCTGTCAAACATGTTCCTCCACATGCTTTGCTCTGACCTCCCTGTCAGTTATTAACGTTGTACAGGCAGCATTTTGTCCTGGAGCTGTTTTTATTTAAACTACAGACGTCAGCAGCACAGGCAGTGATGTCATCAGCCACGTAACGAGGCTCCCATCATTCTAACAGAATTAGGTTTAAGACGAAGGAATTAAGGGGCCTCAGACTTGAATGGCTCTGCGGTAAGCCTGAGCAGACTGTACTTTCTACCCCAGCCAGTGAAACGCTGCACAGGAAGCTTCTGGGAAGACGCAGGCTTAACAGACCACAAATAATTGTCTCCCTATTCTTAGCTGAACTGTTGCGTGGGAGTGACGCTGCAACTATTCTCCAAACGTTTTGTCCTTCTTAATAAAACAAAGTTAAAGTGGTTTGAAGTGTCAGAATTATACTGGATGTAGGTTTAGATCCCGACAGCTGAGTGAGAATCTGGAGTTTGTTGAACTGATATGGTGGAGGTTTGGATGTCAGCGTTTACCTGATGAGGTCTAGCAGAGCGTCAGCAGAGGTCATGACAGGCCCTGTGCTTCCATGGTGGCTTTCCTTCTCCGCCCCCGTCCCCGGGTGAATGATCAGCACCAGCACGATGCCAACGATGACGGCGATGAAGGTCGTCCACAGGTAGTAGGTGATGGTCAGGACCCCCAGCCGACCGCTGGCCTTAGTGTCCATGGCAGACAGGCCGGACATGAGGCTGGAGGAGAAAGGAGGAGTCAGATTATATTTGATTTGTTAATGATTGTCTTAAAACGTGATAAATTATGGGATGTTTTTTTTTACATCTATTGCTGTTTTTAATTAGATTAAATCTCATTTTAAAATCTGCATGTTTTTGGATCAAACTGAGAAGATTTGGGCCCCCAGTGGACTGCCTGTCCAGAGGGTGCACCACCTTTTTCCCAGTGGATGCTGGGATAATCTCCAGCCCTCCCTCCTAGAATAAACCTGAACCTGACAATATGGGTACAGAACATGGGCAAATCAATAGAACTATTTAAAACAATGATTTAGCATTACTTTTGTCCAAAATACCCACCAAAGTGTCCCACAAATGAATAATTTCATAACAGTTTAGTGGGATTCATTCAACAAAGCCAACAGATTCTCACCTGGAGGTGATGAGCGGCAGAATCAGCATCTTCAACATCCTCATCAGTAACTCTCCAGGAAAAGAGAAGTAGATCTTGGCCTGTGAACAAATCAGCTCATAATGATAACAGTCTTCAGCTCCTGAGTGCTCATGTTGTATTGATTTTTTAGGACACTTGAAATAAATTCATGGAATAATGATAAAAATCAGATTTCATAATGCACACGATGTTGGACTGATTTCAATGTCTGTCTGCCTCAAGAATGAAAGATTTAGACTTGAGGAAGTGTTTATTTGTCATGTGATTGAACACATTTGTGTTAGAAATTGATTCATGTGATAAAATTAAGTGTATTAACCCTTATAGCCTGAATTATGAAATAATAATAATAATAATACAAATACCTAGAACTGGAATATTTATTGTCTAATATTAATAAAACAACTAGATAATGATCAGGTGTTTTTACTGTGTGATAATAATATTAATAGAGAAGTTAAATAGGCTTTTCTACCTGTAGATTCTCCAGCAGGGGGCAGCAGACATGTATAGTTCTGGATATTGCAGGTTTTGGATGAAAGCACTAATCCTGATACTCCATCTGGTTACTTTAAGGTCAGCAGTGGTTTGATGCTAATTAGTGACGCTAGTCCATCAGGGGTTAATAGCTGCTGGATGATTTTAGTCAAAACATTAATGCAAAAGAGATTTTGGATGTCAGTGAGGTGTTTCCAGGCACACAGGTCAGTATCTATAGAGATATTTGGCTTTGATTTGTTTTACAACTTTTTAAATAACTGATGATTTTCTTTTCTCTAGAATGGCTGTTACCTAAGAATTAACCCTGTTTCTGACGGATCAAATCTAGGAGGCACATGAGGAATTGTTGCTGATTAGAACGAGACTCCATCCATCTTCAATACCCGCTTTATCCTCCACAGAGGGTCACAGGGCAGCTGGTGCCTAGCAGCGGTCAAGGGGCGAGAGGCGGGGGACACCCTGGACGGGTCACCAGTCCATCACAGGGTATAACGAGACTCCATACTTCTAATTATGTTTGTTTGCTCAGACTCTTTTATTATCAGAGGTGTGTTTATTGATCTGCCTTCATCCTTACAGATCTCACTGCAGAATGATGCTGTCAATAATTCAGTCTTTGACAAAAAGCATTAGAGCCTGTTACCTCACAGTGAGCTGCTGTGTGTGGACGGAGTGTACATGAACAAACTTGGTTGTTAAATATAGAAAAATACATTTGATGAGAGCAAATGATGCTAAATTACAGCTAGAACTGCATGCATTTTCAAATTGCATTCACTTTTTGAAGCCATAATACTTTTATGATCAGTGATGAAAATGAGCTGATTGTTAAATCAAACAAAAACATTAATAAATGTGAAGTTAAGAGTCTTTTTGAACATGAAGTGATTTTTAGCACTGAAAAAAGTCATTCTAATGCAGAAAATACTGATAAGAGTTTGAACTTTGTTTATATTTGCTCTGACCTTTGACCTGACCCTGCTGTTTTATGTAGCTGCTCTAATGCTTACACAACTCACTAATTCCTCAGTTTAAAGCACCATACTCAGTTAGGATTCCACATCATGCTCCTTAATAGAAAACTAAGATTCCCGGCTGGTGGTTTTGAGTGGGATTGTGTTTAAATCCCTCTGTCCGTACCTGTGTGGAGAGGTTGAACGTCCTCAGAGTAAATCCAAGGACACAGCCGGTGAGCACAGCAAACACCGAGAGCGTCAGCAGCCCGTTCCTCCTGCAGTAGTCCCTCACGTACTCCCTGACTTTCACAGAAACCACACGTTTGTAGAACCCCTTCAGAATATCCATCCTGATTCAGCGTCGGTCCCAGCAGGCCCCTCCACCCTGACTGACCACAGATACCCAAATGGCCCAGTGGGTTTGAAAGAGCTGCGTATATCCCACAGGAACCTGAGGAGGAGGAGGACCTGACCTGATGTGGGTCCTGTTAAACACTGAGGAGCTCATCCACTCTGAAAGAGGAAGTGTTGACGGACTGATTCCTGGTAAAACATCCTCTAATGGGATTATCCATTTACCCTGCTAACAAAGGCTCCTTCACAGCTTAGAGAGGTTAGACTTCAGGACTAATTAAAGCCCCCATTCACAATTAATGCTCACTCCCACCCACCAACGAGCCTCCCCATTCATAAAACAGGTGCACATCATTCACCTCTCTGACTTGACTCATATACATCATAAAAACTACATTTAACTTAAACACATAAAATGATAGCATTCATAAAAGTCTAAATTCACCCTAATAGGTTTCATCAAAGTAAAGATGTGCAATCAGATTTGCTCCTATATTCCTCTAAATATTATTATTAATTTTAGGAAAAGAAAGTGATCTTTGCATGTCATTGTTATTAGGTGTCCCCGTCTATTTTAGTGAGCTGCTAGCATCACTTCTTAGCTCTGCAGTCATCCAACGTCTGCTGACGTCACTGAGTCTCCGCTGACCCAAGAGCAGATCTCAGACACGAGTCTTTCCTGTCTAACAATGGCTGCCTACGTCACCTGGGAACAATCCAATAACACTTAATCTGTGCTTCGGGCTCTGGTGCAGTATTAATGAATGACAAACTTTACTTTGAATGTTGTTCCTCTAAAATGACTTGAACCAAAAACACCTACACAAAGGAACTGGTTATCTGAGTCTGAGTTAACAGAATTAGTGGAACAATTTCAACCTTTATCACCTGGAGAAGTTAAACTGCTCCTGCTTTTGCTCAAATTCCTTGTCACAGAAGTCTAAACATAAAAAAGAAAATAAAACATGTCAATATGTAGATATTGATATATGGCTGGTTATTAGTGTTGCATGGCAGCTTGAAAAGGAAAAGGTCTGATGTACAGAAGCTACTACAGTTCTTGCTCAAATGTGCAGTGCTGTGATTTTCAGGTCAATTATACATTCAGATGTTGATAATTGATTTTGTTAACTATATTTTCACTGATGATTTTTGTTTTCAGTTGCAGTAATACCTCTGTTAGCTTTTTAAGCTGTAAAAAACTTGATTAGGAAGAAGAAACACAGCAGCCATCTGTATAAATTGTGCATCACATTGCTGTTGCTCATTTGCAGTGATATTGAAAATTATACATATTGGTCATGTCGAGCATTCCAGACATAGGGAGTGGGGGTGGGGGGTTGACATTATACCGTAATCATCTGTTTGTTGTCAATTTTTTGTTTAAAATCTTTGCACATATGGTTTCAATATTACTGAATTTGTCTATTAGAACTCCTGTTTAAGTGCTTTTGAGTGTCTTTTGCTGTTGTTGTTGTTTTTTCAGTTTTTAAGATGTCTACTAAATTATCAGGATTAGCTGTAGAAATGATGATTGGTGCCTCAAGGAACCATACAAGTAAGGAAGTAGTAAGTAAAGTTTATTTTTAAAGCGCCTTTCATAGATGAAGATCACAAGGCGCTGTACAGCACAGGGAGAAACAAACATTTCAGAACACGAGTATAAAACAATAGGGACAAAATGTAAGCAGGATCAAAGATATATACACACAGTCAAAACATTAAAGTATAAACAAAATCAAGAGTAGAAACAAAGTCTCATCTATCATTGGAAAGATCATTGGCTGCCCTCTTCCCTCTATGGAAGATCTCTAAAGCTCCCGCTGTCTTGGGAAGGCACACAGTATTCTCAGGGACCCATCTCATCCCGGACACTCGCTCTTTGAACTGCTGCCCTCGGGCAGACGCTTCAGAACAATTAAAGCGAGAACTGCCAGAGCGATAATTGCACTTAACGCTGAGGAAACCTGAACATGGGAATTGTGCAATAACTGCAGTGTGGGAGTTTTGATGTTTTTTTCTTGATTGTTAACCCTTAGCAACTGCTGTTTTAGTATTTATTGTATTTTATTGTATTTTAGAACTTATTTTTTTATGTTCATGTACCTTAAGGATTGCACTCGCAATTTCGTTGTACCTGTACAATGATAATAAAGGTGATTCTGATTCTGATATGTACATGATGTACATGTTCAGTGAGGGAATGCCTGGATGAAGAGGTGAGTTTTTTGAAAGCCTCCACAGTGTTGCAGAGACTGTTTCAGGGGCAGGCTGTTCCACAGTCTGGGAGCCAGAGCCTGAAAGGCCCTGTCCCCTTTGGTTTTTAGTTTGGTGCGCAGAACAGCCAGCAGGTTTTGAGATGCAGATTGAAGGTTGTGGGAGAATGTGTGTGGAGAAAGAAGGTGCAAGGTGCCCCATAGCCCTTTCTCCAAATAGCACAAATCTGTAATAATAAAAAAACAACTGTTTGTCTTTTTTAATCACAAATGTATTAATATAGATTAAAAACTACAATAAAAAACATTAACATATGTTTATTATACATGAAGTTAGTTTAACTCTGATCTATTGTAGTATAAAGATATATTATATCATGAAGTAGCTCTCAGCTTCACAAAGGGTGGTGACCTCTGCCTGATACAACTCTTTTGCCCCCCACCCACAAGTGGACGATATAGGGACTTCAAGCGGAAAGTGACATTAATTTATTTTCATTACTTTACTGACAAAATAATTAATCAATTTTTTTAAATGAACATTTCTTGCTTTAAACATTGAAATGGAAAGCTAAACATACTTTCTGCTGAGTCTGGGGGAACTATCTGCTGTCGGCAGACATTAGCAATGAATATTATGTAAAAACTTTAAACTCATACAAGGTGATGATGATGATGATGGTGGTTATGGTTGAAGTATGTGGTAAAATTAGGTTTTAATAATAAAAAACTGGAACAGTCTCTGGTTAAGAGAGTATACCCAACACATTAAAGCGGCTCTCTGGATTATTTTTCTCTGTATCAAAGTTTTATAAATGTTTTAAATGATATTTCAGGTCTAAACTATGATCTATGGGTTGAGTTCCACAACATCTGTCATTCTGATGAAGACCCTCCTTCCTCCTAGAGCCCCCTTTGCATTATTTCTTGCCGCCGACATTTTTCAGCCAATGAAATTCAAATGTCTGCATTCTCTCAACATGCACGCGCATCGACCAAACCTGTACCAGTAGGGGGCGCTGTCGTACAGGACGCTCCGTGTGTTTCTCTGCCGTCTCAGCCTCACGGCTCATTTCTACTAAAAACCTACCCATTCTCCAGCTAAAGATGGATTTATTTTTATTTTTAAGCCTTTCACCTCACAGAATGACAAGGCTTGACAGGATTACGCGTTTATTTTGGTCAGAAAGTTCATCCAGGACCGAGTCAAGTTCAGCTTCAGAGTCCAGCAGCAGCTCTCTGCTAACAGAGCTAATATCAGAAGCAGCAGGGACAGAGAGGGCTCATCAGACCCTCGTAGTGTTGGAATAAGATTGTGAACTGTGAGTGATTAAACCCTACACATTGAGCTGTACAGTTTATGCCTGCAACGTATACTGTATGTGCCATGTGCACGCGCGCACACGCAACCGGACGCGCGTGTCGAGATGTTTTGAGGAGGAGCCTTTGGACGCTAGATTCAAAACCTGCTCTCTTGATGAAATCCTCCACAATGTGGCTTTAATGTTACTTTAATCTACTTATTAATTATTTATTATGTGGACATTTTCATATTTAGGGATAAAAAATAAATTGACCATGTGAAATCATTTGCAGTCATGTGTGTCTTCTGCAGTCAGCTCTGTGTTCAGTGGTCTGAATCAGAGTCTCTTCCTCTTCAGCAGCTGCAGTCAGTTTCTGCTCTATGAGGGAGGTTTTTGTACAGCCAGAAATCACTGTGTCAACATCCAAGCATCATTTATTTTATGAAAACTTTGACAGTAATAAACTGCAGCATCTTCAGCCTGAACTCCACTGATGGTCAAAGAGAAGTCAGAGCTGCTTCCACTGCCACTAAACCCAGCTGGAGTTCCTGATAATGGTTTCTTTGCATATTGAATTAGAAGCTCTGGAGTTTTCCCAGGTTTTTGTTGGTACCAGAACATAGCATCATCACCATCAGAGTATCTGTGAACAGCAGGTTGTGTTTGACATGTCAGAGTCAGAGTGGATCCTGGAGTCGATGTGACGACTGGAGTTTGAGTCACAGTCACCTGAGCGCTGCCTCCTGCAGACACAAACAAACCATTCATTCTTAGGAAGCAGAATCACATGCTGGTTGAAATGTTGGTGAGTGACTGAACCTGTAAAGCAGCAGCAGCAGCAGCAGGCCAGCGTCCAGATGAGGATGGTGATGAGAGTCATGGTGGTTGTTGTTTCTGCTGTGTTGACTGACTGATCTGAGTCCTGCAGTGTTGAACTGACAGGACTATAAACCTCCTCAGTTCTCTGGAGGATCAGCTGATGATGCAAAGCCTCCTCTCTATGGAAATCACTTCTCTGGTCTCAACAGCATGAAGACAGAAAAACACAATCAGGAGAAAAACATTTAGATTTTAACAAGTCGTGATCAGAATGGGACTGGAGAAAACACAGAAATGTTTTCAATCCTTTTTACCGTCTGGATTCAGGTGTAGCTGGTTTGTACTTTGATTTTTGTTCAAGTGTTAAAGATGGGGAGGAAAACATGTTTTCTATAGTTTTTATTTCTATAAGTGGAATTTAAAAAGAAGAAATCTGCCTGCAGCTTTTAAATCTACAGTCAGTTTAGTTTTATTTTAAAGTATTTGACAGGAGAAAGTTTTTAAAGCAGTTTTTTGTGTCTGGTTGTTTAAATCTAAAGATAAAAACCTTCATAAATTGTACAGAAATGATGACCAACATGTGCTGAGTGATTTAGTTAATCAAATCTGGATTAAATAGCTGATTTTCTAGTGAGAAACATGAATTCTGATCAGATAGCTGAATGTTGAGAGAGCAGGAGGTTTTTGTTCAGCCTCCTAATGAGTTTGTATCACTGTGGTGGACGTTTGGTGGAGGAACCAAACTCATCATTGACTGTAAGTAACACAAACTTTACTTCTTATCACTAATTATTATAGAATGTTTACAGTGAAAATGTTGGAATTTATCATCTAGTTTTTATTTGGATTATTTAAACTAATTTAGACTAAATCTGAGTCGAATCTTTACAGAGTTCTTCATTATTTCATGATAATAAATGACTCAATTATTCAGCTGGAGTTCAATCAGTTTTAATGGTAAACTTTAACATTTTTCTCTGAAGAGAAATTTTATTGATGTACATTAAATGTATTTTACTCTTTAATCTCAGACTGTGAGTTAAATTTAGAGTTTTTATGTCAACATTTTGGTTCATTTTAATCAAACCTTCATGCTGATGAGTTTCTATTTAAAATGTGAGTTTCTGTCAAACAGAACATTCAGTCAACACAGATCAGTTTTATGGTGACGGTTGGTTTGTTTGACTTTAAAGGAAGTGAAAGAAACAGATGACAGAGTTTGACTGTTTTCACATCAGAGCTTCAGCATCAGAGAAGTTCTCATTTAATCATCCTGCTCACATATTATGGGATAGATGTCATCACTTATCATTAATCATAAAGCTTTGTGTTTCTACCGTCTTTATTCTCATTCCTGTGTCTTTCCTCCCCCTCTCCTCCCCCTCTCTCCTCCAGTGGGTGTGGTGCGGCCCTCCCTGAGCCTCCTCCCCCCCTCCAGACAGGAGGAGCAGCAGAGCAGTGTCACACTGGTGTGTGTGGCCAGTGGGGGCTTCCCCTCCACCTGGAGGCTGAGCTGGAAGGTGGGGGTCAGCAGCAGGTCCTCAATGTCCAACAGCCTGGAGGTCCTGGGGAGGGACGGCCTCTTCAGCTGGAGCAGCTCCCTGAGCCTCCCTGCTGACCAGTGGAGGAAGGCGGGCTCAGTGAGCTGTGAGGCCAATCAGGATGGACAGAGTCCTGTCACTCAAACCCTGAACCCTGACAGCTGCTCAGAGTAGAACTTCAGCAGAACTTCATGGGAGGAAATCAGGATGATGGAGACCTGATGAAGCTACAGGTCTCCTCTGGTCTCAGACTCATGAAGACTTCTAAAGTTTAGACCACTTTCTAAAAGTTTATCACTCTGTTTTGGAATAAAACATCAAATTACTTCAACATTTACTTCAATAAAATCACAGAATTAAAAACACTGTAGTTGTGATTCTTGTTCAGAACAAAAATCATTCATGAAATCAAACGTTTTCACCATCAGTCTGTTCAACAGCCTCTTATAAAAGCAACAATAGAAATGCACAGTAACTAAACTTTCCAATAAATGTAATAAAAAAGAGAAACAAAGAGAAACATTGAGTTTTTTATACATATTTTTAACAGCAGCAGTGTTCTTAATCAAACAGGATTTATTGATATTTAGGGTGTAGCGTGATCAATATACACTCTGACCTCTGACCTACGTGATCATCTAAAATAATAATCCATCTTCTTCCCAATAACTCGGATTATAATGACTCTTTTATTATGTTTTAACCTGAATCAACATTCCTCCAAGGTCACGGTCGTATCGGAAGAAGCCACCGGACTTTAAATAAAATAATAATAAAGACTCTTGGTGTCTCTTCCTAAAATGACACCTTAATCTGTTACAGAAATGTCTTAAATGATTAATGCACTTTCTCTTACAGCATTGTGAATGTTTGATCCAGCTTCAGTATTGTTGTTACTTGGCTAAAAGGTTAAATCAGTATTATTACTTATTTCCACCTTGCTAAGGATAAATAAGTAAAACTTCCACACTCCTCACACGGAGGTGACGTAGGACTTTAGAGCCTGAGTCACGTGTCTTGTTTAGAGTCTCCTGATTGGCCCACGTTTCACTGACAGCTCTCAGCTGTCTGCTCCACACGGAAGAATCCAGTTCTCCGCCAGCCTCGGAGGAGACGACATAGCCCGCTGTCACTCGCTACACAGTGGGTTATTGATGCCGACTGTCCCGGTAACGGGTCAAGCCCCGTAGCAGTCGAAGAAGCTTCTTACCCCTGAGAGCAGGAAACATCCACCTGCCTCTCTATTCCAACCAGAATGGGTAAGACAGCCAGCTATCAACCAACCAGCCATGGGCCCCACTGATCTCCGCATCCACGGACGCTCTCCGCCTCCTGGGCGGGTCGATCGACCTGTCAGGGCTCCCAGATCGACCGAGGGGGAATCTCCGCTTCCTCGTCGAACTCCACCAGCCGGACGTGATCCAGGAGCGAGGTTCAGTAACGACCCATGACCTGGTAAAGCAGGCTACTTTGATAAAGCTAACCCTATACCACTAGGCTGCTCATCAAGGTAACCTATCCACCTTCTCCCTGATAACTAAACCCTTAAGCTAACTCCCTAGTCTTCACTGCGAGACTCAGGTTCTAAACTCAGAAGACCAATTTAGAACATCTACCATTTAGTGAATGCTAACCAACTTGCTACCTCAAATGCTAATCTGTTTACAAATGTTCGTCAGCTTTTATAATAAATATTGAATATATTTATTCCTGACTCAGCTTCCATTCGTCAAATAACAGGTACATAAATGCTCCCTGCAACTAAATAGAATCTAGAATAATCCTGCTTTTATCACAAACAGTTGTTCAAATCCAGGTCTCCAGAGCACACAGACTCTCGTTTAAATCCTCGGTAGCTGTGATAGATAAAGCGGAAGGTGAGTAATAAAACATAGCTTTTATACACACTACAAGGTTTAACTACATAGTGTACAACACTACAAGGGTTTGAAAAAGTTTCTTTCTCTTCTCTCAGGCTAACAGGTTCATGACATCCTTCAGAGTAACTTTTTAAAACATTTTCATTTTGATTCATTTTGTTTTGTGATTATAATTTTATGTGCAAAATAACATTTTAATGGGGTTATTTTCCACTACACTAAGTAACAAAATCACCATGAAATAAAATAATGAGTAAAATCCATTAGTTTGACTTATTTATAACTTTTAGTTCATCAGTTAAATGTTGAATTTAGTTGTTGGAGGATTTAGTGTCATTTATTAAACAAAAGCTGAATTATTAGATTGGATCAAAACTAAGTAAAATAATAATAAGATAATAGAAGAATAATAGTATATAAAATAAATAAAATGTGTCTCAGAAGTGGGCAGAGATGAAAACTATGAGAGGATGAAACTTATGAAAGGAACCAAGACTGTGATCAGATATAAAAATAAAAACCCCTAAAAACATGAAAAATGTAAAAGTCAAAACCTCTAAAATGTTTTGTTGCACCTGAAATAAATAAGTTTATAAAGTGCAGGAAAACATCCACACTCACAACCAATCTAAAGTTATTTTGTTTCTTGGTAATTCATCCTATTTAAAATATATT
>SSNR01000897.1:0-13953 GCA_006937965.1 Callopanchax toddi | reverse complement strand
AAAGAAACAGATGACAGAGTTTGACTGTTTTCACATCAGAGCTTCAGCATCAGAGAAGTTCTCATTTAATCATCCTGCTCACATATTATGGGATAGATGTCATCACTTATCATTAATCATAAAGCTTTGTGTTTCTACCGTCTTTATTCTCATTCCTGTGTCTTTCCTCCCCCTCTCCTCCCCCTCTCTCCTCCAGTGGGTGTGGTGCGGCCCTCCCTGAGCCTCCTCCCCCCCTCCAGACAGGAGGAGCAGCAGAGCAGTGTCACACTGGTGTGTGTGGCCAGTGGGGGCTTCCCCTCCACCTGGAGGCTGAGCTGGAAGGTGGGGGTCAGCAGCAGGTCCTCAATGTCCAACAGCCTGGAGGTCCTGGGGAGGGACGGCCTCTTCAGCTGGAGCAGCTCCCTGAGCCTCCCTGCTGACCAGTGGAGGAAGGCGGGCTCAGTGAGCTGTGAGGCCAATCAGGATGGACAGAGTCCTGTCACTCAAACCCTGAACCCTGACAGCTGCTCAGAGTAGAACTTCAGCAGAACTTCATGGGAGGAAATCAGGATGATGGAGACCTGATGAAGCTACAGGTCTCCTCTGGTCTCAGACTCATGAAGACTTCTAAAGTTTAGACCACTTTCTAAAAGTTTATCACTCTGTTTTGGAATAAAACATCAAATTACTTCAACATTTACTTCAATAAAATCACAGAATTAAAAACACTGTAGTTGTGATTCTTGTTCAGAACAAAAATCATTCATGAAATCAAACGTTTTCACCATCAGTCTGTTCAACAGCCTCTTATAAAAGCAACAATAGAAATGCACAGTAACTAAACTTTCCAATAAATGTAATAAAAAAGAGAAACAAAGAGAAACATTGAGTTTTTTATACATATTTTTAACAGCAGCAGTGTTCTTAATCAAACAGGATTTATTGATATTTAGGGTGTAGCGTGATCAATATACACTCTGACCTCTGACCTACGTGATCATCTAAAATAATAATCCATCTTCTTCCCAATAACTCGGATTATAATGACTCTTTTATTATGTTTTAACCTGAATCAACATTCCTCCAAGGTCACGGTCGTATCGGAAGAAGCCACCGGACTTTAAATAAAATAATAATAAAGACTCTTGGTGTCTCTTCCTAAAATGACACCTTAATCTGTTACAGAAATGTCTTAAATGATTAATGCACTTTCTCTTACAGCATTGTGAATGTTTGATCCAGCTTCAGTATTGTTGTTACTTGGCTAAAAGGTTAAATCAGTATTATTACTTATTTCCACCTTGCTAAGGATAAATAAGTAAAACTTCCACACTCCTCACACGGAGGTGACGTAGGACTTTAGAGCCTGAGTCACGTGTCTTGTTTAGAGTCTCCTGATTGGCCCACGTTTCACTGACAGCTCTCAGCTGTCTGCTCCACACGGAAGAATCCAGTTCTCCGCCAGCCTCGGAGGAGACGACATAGCCCGCTGTCACTCGCTACACAGTGGGTTATTGATGCCGACTGTCCCGGTAACGGGTCAAGCCCCGTAGCAGTCGAAGAAGCTTCTTACCCCTGAGAGCAGGAAACATCCACCTGCCTCTCTATTCCAACCAGAATGGGTAAGACAGCCAGCTATCAACCAACCAGCCATGGGCCCCACTGATCTCCGCATCCACGGACGCTCTCCGCCTCCTGGGCGGGTCGATCGACCTGTCAGGGCTCCCAGATCGACCGAGGGGGAATCTCCGCTTCCTCGTCGAACTCCACCAGCCGGACGTGATCCAGGAGCGAGGTTCAGTAACGACCCATGACCTGGTAAAGCAGGCTACTTTGATAAAGCTAACCCTATACCACTAGGCTGCTCATCAAGGTAACCTATCCACCTTCTCCCTGATAACTAAACCCTTAAGCTAACTCCCTAGTCTTCACTGCGAGACTCAGGTTCTAAACTCAGAAGACCAATTTAGAACATCTACCATTTAGTGAATGCTAACCAACTTGCTACCTCAAATGCTAATCTGTTTACAAATGTTCGTCAGCTTTTATAATAAATATTGAATATATTTATTCCTGACTCAGCTTCCATTCGTCAAATAACAGGTACATAAATGCTCCCTGCAACTAAATAGAATCTAGAATAATCCTGCTTTTATCACAAACAGTTGTTCAAATCCAGGTCTCCAGAGCACACAGACTCTCGTTTAAATCCTCGGTAGCTGTGATAGATAAAGCGGAAGGTGAGTAATAAAACATAGCTTTTATACACACTACAAGGTTTAACTACATAGTGTACAACACTACAAGGGTTTGAAAAAGTTTCTTTCTCTTCTCTCAGGCTAACAGGTTCATGACATCCTTCAGAGTAACTTTTTAAAACATTTTCATTTTGATTCATTTTGTTTTGTGATTATAATTTTATGTGCAAAATAACATTTTAATGGGGTTATTTTCCACTACACTAAGTAACAAAATCACCATGAAATAAAATAATGAGTAAAATCCATTAGTTTGACTTATTTATAACTTTTAGTTCATCAGTTAAATGTTGAATTTAGTTGTTGGAGGATTTAGTGTCATTTATTAAACAAAAGCTGAATTATTAGATTGGATCAAAACTAAGTAAAATAATAATAAGATAATAGAAGAATAATAGTATATAAAATAAATAAAATGTGTCTCAGAAGTGGGCAGAGATGAAAACTATGAGAGGATGAAACTTATGAAAGGAACCAAGACTGTGATCAGATATAAAAATAAAAACCCCTAAAAACATGAAAAATGTAAAAGTCAAAACCTCTAAAATGTTTTGTTGCACCTGAAATAAATAAGTTTATAAAGTGCAGGAAAACATCCACACTCACAACCAATCTAAAGTTATTTTGTTTCTTGGTAATTCATCCTATTTAAAATATATTTCATTTCTTCAGATCAAAGATGCTTCCTGACTGAAGATCTGCAGATACAAACCAGAACAAGATCTGAACATTTAGAACATGAAAATCAGAGTTTCAGTTCTGTTTTCCTGTAAACTGTTCTGTGTGTGTGATCCTCTACCAGTCTGATCTGAGGGAGGGTTTTCTATGACTCTTTATCACTGTGTGTCCTCTGGGCCTCTAGAAGCTTCCAGACAGTGATAATCCTGAACTCTGCTGATGCTCAGAGTGAATCTGGACTCTGATCCACAGCTGAAGAGACTCAGAGCTGATTCCCTCCTGCTGCTTTGATAAAACACCAGTTTGGGAGGCTGTCCAGGTTTCTGCTGGGACCAGCTGAGATCATCATCAACTCCTGTACTGGCTGTACTGGTTACAGAGACCGTCTCCTCCAGACTAACAGACTTTGACAGAGGAGACTGAGTCACAGACAATCCTGTAACAAATAAACAACATTAATGTGATGAAGATCTGAATAAAAACCTCAAAGGAAACCTGAGATCAAAGAGTCAGATCACTCACCCTCTAACTGGAGCGCCAGGATGAAAAGAAAACCAGACTCTGCATCCTGAACATGTTGAAGTGAGATTGAATAGAACCAGGAGTTACTTTTCACATGACTCAGCACTAAGCTGATGTTCAGGGAAGTTCACCAGATATTCAGATAACATCAGTGAAGAGCTGCAGCTGAACAAGCTGAGCTTCAGTTTCTAAAACGCAGAATAAAGGAACGCTGCCCTCTGGTGTCAGACTCAGGAAATGAAGAGAAAATACAAATAAAGCTTCACAGCAGCCTGGACTGGTTGGGATTTGATCTGTAGATTTTTATTATGTTAATCTATATTTTAAATAGAATTAGGTCTGTTTTATGTGATATCTACTCCCCTAATGAGAAAGAACCAGACTTTTTTACATGAAGTTAATAGAATATAGGAGACATGGATGGTCAAATTATACAAGCTGGTGATTCAAACCAAGTTATGGATGGACTCATTGATCAGAGTAAACCCAGTGGTAGGCAGTCACCCAGGGACAGAGCAGCAGTCCAAATGAAGGCAGAGGACTGGAGTTTGGTAGATATAATTAAAGGTTGGTTTCTATTGGTTTGTTGAGGATGAGGACCCTTACAGCAGACAGGACAACGGCAGGAGGATAATAATGATATGAAGTTTATTAAAGAAAATACAGAAAAATATACAAAAACAACAAAAAACAGCACCAGGTAACACAATGGAGGGATTAAGATGGACGATCAAGCAAAGAATAAAGAACTGGGAGTGTTTTTAAAGAACTGGGAAGTGCTCAGTGAGACTGGGAGCTGTGTGTAATTGTCACACAGTGAAAGTTTGTGTTTTTATTGTGCTTTTATTTTTTTATACTAATTTATTGCATGTTTTTAATACTTTTTGTGTGTTTTTAACCATTTTTTAAATCACTGTGGACATTCTTTTACATGACTGATTGATAATGACTGTCACCTGTTGCAAGGCGGGCGTGGCTGGGAGGCAGGTTATTTAAGGACCATTTAGGTTGGCAAGAAGGAAGGAAAGAGAGGACAGACACAGGACAGGGGCACAGGACTGAGGAGAGAGGCCAGGAGGCATCCCTGGCCCCCAGCCTGGAGAGGAGAGGCCCCCCAGCCTGGAGAGGAGAGGCCCCCATGGCTGGAGAGGAGAGGCCCCCATGGCTGGAGAGGAGA
Source organism: Callopanchax toddi (assembly GCA_006937965.1). NCBI lineage: Eukaryota > Metazoa > Chordata > Actinopteri > Cyprinodontiformes > Nothobranchiidae > Callopanchax > Callopanchax toddi. The sequence continues at coordinate 9,339 of SSNR01000897.1, read as the reverse complement.
GGCCCCCATGGCTGGGGATGAGACTGAGGACCTCTAGGACTTGTTCCTTTTTAATTACTTTTTTAGAATCTAATTTTATTTAGTTTTTAGCTTTTATTGTAACTGGCTAGGAATAGAAATAAATTGTCATTTGTTTCTATTTTTTTTTTTGCGTTTGTGTCTCTGTGCTCTGGGTGCCTGGGTTGTTGCCTCCCCTTGTCTGTGAGCTGTGGGGGTCTTTCGGCGAGACCTCCCCCGGTCACATAATCAACAGAATGAGAAACAACTGGGAAGAGAACTGAGACAGAACTAAACTAACAGAAGTCAGAAGGTGGAGAAAACATTGAGTTCATCAGTGTTTCAGCTGTTTGTCTCACAGTTTATAAAAATGAGAAGAGATGTCAGATTTTTAATCAGAGCTGGGAAATCACAGGAGAAAGAGGGTGTGGCTTATCAGCAGGTATAAGACATAAACAGGTTTATGGCTTCAGGTCACATGACTTCAGAAGCAGAGGAGAGAAGGAGCAGTGGACTGTAGAGAGTGAAAGGAGAAGATTTAGAGCAAATTCGAATATATTACAATAAAAGGTACGTGCGCACACACACACACAATGTATACACACATGAATTGTCCTGATGATTTTCTACATGGTGAATCTGGTCTCCTACCATCTGGTGAGAACCTGATCCACCATTAAAACTCCTTTAAAGTTCAATTTTAAATTTGAAGAATTGACTAATGTACGGAACTTTGATTTTCTGACTGTTCAACTAGTGTTGGTGAGTCTGAGTTAGTTTTCGTCAGTGTTTTTATTTAGTAACGTTGAGACTCTGAGGACTGAAAGATTTTCAGTCTCTGAGAACTGATCTGAGTCTGAAACCTTCACCTCCTTCAACATAACAAGCACTTTGTCAGACCCAAGACTCTCAGCCTGTATGTTGGGGTTCACCCCGGGAGACTAAAGGGCAGCGTCCCTGTGCCTTTAGGTTGGGGAACGAGTCCTGACTGTTGTTTGTGTTTATGCACTAAATAGCAGTTTAGATTACTCATCCTTTTTGGAGTCCCTGGGACGAGTGCTCTGACTGGGGACTTCATAGTCCTGCTAGAGGATTTCAATGCTCATGTGGGCAACAACAGCGTGACCTGGAGGGGCGTGACTGGGAGGAACAGCTTTCCCACTCTGAACCCGAGAGATGTTTTTTCATTGGATTTCTGTGCGAGTTGCACTTTGGCCATAATGAACACCATGTTTGAACATGCTGAACATGTGATCTGAGCGACTCGTTATAATTGACACTTCCTGTTGTGGTGCAACGCTTGTATGGCTGCAGGTGCTCACACCCACTCACAGCGCCTCAGTTGCCTGCAGGACATCTCCCTGGGGAGATGATTCAGGGATGTCCTGCCAGCAGGAAGCCACCGGGTCAACCTGGGACACACTGGAGGAAGTTCCTCTCTGGGCTGGCCAGGGAACATATAAGTGAAAGACTTCAGTCCAGATGTAGAGACACTCAGAGTCTCAGCATGTGGAGAATAAAAACTGAACTCTGCCTCAGTTCAGGTCCAGAACAGAATCTGACCTGATCTGGGTTCTGGTTCTTTCTACAGTTTGTTCAGATCAGGTTTATGTTCCATCAACCTGCTGTGAGCTCTTTCTGTCTGTGTCCACAGGTTCTAGTTCTGTTGGACTGCAGCAGATGAAAAAAACTGTCATTCACAAACCAGAAGCTTCAATCTGCTGATCCGACTGTTCACAGAGAAACGTCTCAATACCACCAGGGACAGAAGCTTCTGGAGATGGCCTCCAAACCAGCATTAGAACCAGAGGAACCAGCGAGACCAAGGAGAAGACGAAGCAAACTTCTGCCACCTAATCTAGAAGAGTTAATGCACCAACTGATTGCAGCTGCAGCTTCATTCATCCAGATGTTTGGCAGCAGTGAAACCAGGATGAGAGAGATTGTAGAAGAGTTCATGAAGATCGCTGAAGAAGTGAAAGCCTTGCAGAGAACAACAGACAATGTGAGAACCATAGGAGCTGTAGCTGGAGTTTTAGCAGGAGTTGGAGTTGTAGCTGCTGTCTTTGCAGCTCCATTCACTGGAGGACTGAGTTTATTAGCAGCACATCCTTTAGCAGCTGCTGCTGTTGGTAGTGGTGGTGGAGTTATTACTGTCGCGTATGCTAATGTGACTAAACTACTGTCTGAGAAAGGAAAAGCAAAGGAAGTAGAAAATCTAGGAAAAGACTTCATACTGCTTATTGAACCACTGAAGGAGAAGCTGGAAGGAATAAAGACGACGTGTGAAAACTTGGAGGAAGAATCATCTAAAGTTCAGGCTGAAAATACTCTGAGAGACGTGGATGAGTTTCAGGAGATCCTCAGAAGAGTGAAGGAGCTGAAGGCCAGGAGTGGAGGAGTTTTGATTGAATCTGTAACGCTACTGAATGTGATGAAGGAGACGGTACTGCTGCTTGTAAACATCTTCAGAATCACTGCAACCCCTGAAGAAGATAATAAGTTAAGAGACTCCATCATCCAGTCAGCTGATCAGGGTCAGAAGGTCGTTGATGAGTTTACTGAAATGACGAAGAAACTCAGAGAGTTTAGAAAGGATTAAAGAACAATATGACCTCCATCAGTATGGAACAAGAAACCAGAGGAAAAATGATGTTTCTAGATTCACTTTCCTAAAGATATTTATCAAAGATGAAAATCAAACTTTATAAAATAAGCAATTTTTAAATTTTAATATTGAATGCTGTGAGTGGATTTTCTAGATACTCTGGTTTCCTCCTAAAACCCAAAAACATGTTAGGTTAACTGGTGACTCATCACTGAGTGGGGGGACAAAACTGGCTTGAGTACGGTGGAGGAAGAGGGGTTTGAACTTGTTTAAATAGTGTCCTGATATCAACCCTACACCTAAAAACAACATCCAGTAGCAGATGTGAGCATGTTCCTGCTGTACTGAAAACAAATTCCTCCAACCTGTTGTGTGGTCATTAATAAATGAATCTGAATCTAGTGGTCACGGGGCCCTATGCGGCCGCATAGTTCACATGGTGCAAGAAATGGAACTGATCTTTAACCTAGGCTGCCCTGGTACCAGGTATACTAATAGGCATCCTTATGATTCAACATGGTGTTTGTTAACGGTAGCGCTGGAACTTGCGCACGACCACAGTCGATCTATTCCTGTTTGTTTATTTGTTGTATGTCTGATCTTGGGAAAGATTGTACTGAAACGTAAATCTCATTGTATCAGGACACTGGTTCAATGACAATAAAGTTGATTGATTATGGGCAAACTGCGACTTGCACAGAAGTCCAATAACAGAACACCAATCAAGTTCAGATTGGGCAGGCCATTTATTCCAGTCACGCCCCTCCAGATCACGCTGTCATTGCCTATACGTGAGCATTGAAGTCCCCCAGTAGGACTATGGAGTCCCCAGTCAGAGCAACATCCAGCAGCACTCATCCCAGGGACTCGGGTGGGTACTCTGACCTGCTGTTTGGTGCATAAACAACAGTCAGGAGGACCAGGGACCCAGAGAGCTGCCCAGCCAGGCGAGATAAATTTAACTGTTTTTCAAATTTTAACACAAATCTGCTTTTTAGTTTATTTAAATGCTGAGCCAGAGCAAAATATGAATGGATTTGAATTAAAAAAATAGATTGGGTGACCCTAATCTCTGGGGAAATACAACTCATTTTAATAGAGCATCTCCTGAACATAGACCTGAACAGTAGGGTGACCAGATCCAGACCAACATGATGTGGGACAAAGAGCATGTTGGTGGTCATTTTTCTTTTAAAGACACAGATTACTGGAGGTTTAAAGCTGATTTTGCACCTGATGAATCAAACTCCACAGCGTGGGAAAGTCCTGAAGAAAAATAAACGTGAGTGCCCAGGAACCCCTTTTCTGTTTCATGTTAAACAGCTGCAGATTGTTTATTCAGGTAAATCTCCTGTGGTACTGCTTATAGGATGTCTCCTAATGTGTGGAAATCTCACACACCTCTTGTGAGGCTACATAAAAACCAGCTAATGTTTTTAAAAAATCACCGTTCTCTTATTTGTGCATGCATGCCAAAATACTAAAAGATATGATCCAAGAGATAACTGAATCACTGACCTTCTCCTTTAACCCTTTATAGGAGAGAAGTCCATGTATTTGATCACTTGTGCATGCTTTAATTTTGATATTCAGCCTTTTACAAACTTATAGTGTCAGGATTTTATTTTTTTAAAGTACAAACATTTAAAAACAGTAAATACAACAGAATAATGTTCTTTTAATGACCCTCAATAACACTTACTGTGCAAAATATATATTTTTCAAGGATTTCATGCAGAACCTTTGCACCAAACCATCAACGAGATCAATCTGTTGTATATTTTATTTAATTTCTCTTTTAGAATGTTACTCAGTATAAGCTAGGCTTAAAGTTCACATCAGGGGACAAGTGTGAACTCAGAGCAAACTGTAACTTTAGGTTGTTGGTAAGTAAGTAAGTACAACTTTATTTATTTATAGAGTGCCTCTCAAGAAAAGACCGTTTTTAACCAAATTTAAAACGCTTGCCATGGCAACCATTGTTGTTTTTGTTGCCAAGGCAACAGTTGCCATAGCAACCGGTTTAAATTTGGTTGCCATAGAAACCGTTGTTGTTTTTTGTTGCCAAGGCAACCGTTGCCATGGTAACCATTTAAAATTTGGTTGCCATGGCAACCGTTGTTGTTTTTGTTTGAAATTTGGTTGCCATGGTAACCATAGTTGTTTTTGTTCAAAATGTGGTTGCCATGGCAACCGTAGTTGTTTTTGTTCAAAATTTGGTTGCCATGGCAACCGTTTTTGTTTTTGTTTGAAATTTGGTTGCCATGGTAACCGTTTTAAATTTGGTTGCCATGGCAACTGTTGTTGTTTTTGTTTGAAATTTGGTTGCCATGGCAACCGTTGCCATGTAGTATCATCAGCGAATAGAACTGTACCAAGAAGCTTAGATATGATGTAGATCACAAAATCGTTCCAGAAGCCAGAGGCCTCTGTCTTATATCATTTGTTTTTTTCCCACTTTACTTTCAGCAGAGCAGGTTTTAGGTATAGATACTGCTTACATTGTCACTGAAGGCAGGACTTCTTTGTGACTGACTAGGATACCTATGCATGACAAAAGCAGAGTCAAAATCCCCAACCCCATCTTCCTATCACAGTCAGGAGTGACTCTGTTGATAGCCTAGCTGTTTTTAGATATGTATTATAGATCACAAAAACACTGTCAATTGATTCAATTTTACAATTCAGTGATGGAGAATCAAAATGAGATGCCGTTATTTCAACTTGCAAGTATGAGAATGTTATCAACTCAGTGCCAACTCAGAGTGGAGGACCATGAACCCTGACTTCAGCATGATAAGTAACCAGCCTGGACGCTAGTGATGGCTGATTAGTTACAGAAGAGTGACACTGTACCATTTTGGTGTTGTGAAAAGGGGAGCAAATAAATTTAGAAACATGAATCCATTTGCTCAAGCAAATTTGAGCAGATATTGTCCCAGTCTTTATTTTACACACACATCTCTGGGGGGTAAAACAAAGTCCAATGTGTCGCCACTGCGGTAACTGGTAGCAGCCCTGGGTAAATGTAAGCCAACAGACTCAGAGGAATGAGTTTGACAATGTAGCTGAATGACACGCAGCCATATACCAATGACATTTTTGTAAGGAAATGCATCACAGAGTAGATAAGGAAAAAGATTTAACATACAGGGCTTTAGCCAACTGATGGCCATGCTAGAGTTAGCAGAGATCCAGGAGGAAGTAGCTGGTGGAAAGCCAGGCTGTAGCTATGAGGTCCAGGTTGAAACTAGTGAATAGCCAGACTGTAATAAAAGTAGTTGTAGCAGTGTAGCTACAACAGGCTAGCAAGTAAGCTGTAGCTGGGTAGTTGCAAGAGACCAAGAAACACCTAGTACTCTGTTCTTTGGGGGGATGGGGTCAGGCAGGAACTGGCCTCAGGAGTGCTGTGATAATCCACAGACATCTGATCAAAAAAGCATAATTTAGAAATCAAACATGTTTTAAAGGTGTTGTTTTTTTTTATCATAAAATGATTGGTAAATTAAATAAAATGTCATCAATAAGACACATAAAAACAAGAAAAGTCTGAGTCATTGACCAACAACCAAACAATGGATGGTTTTGGTGCCATCATTCTCTTTCTTCCTTGCTCATCTTTACGGAGCCCCGGAAGGGTCAGGTAGGGAAATAAATTTCAGGTCGGAAGAATCCGTTCCCTCGGTTTACCAAACCGTGCGCACGGATTCCTAATCCGTTCCCTCAGTTTACCAAACCATGCGCACAGATTGCATCACGACTCCAGCAGCTGTGCTCGGCATCACTGCTTCCCAGGGCGCTGTGTAATGTACTCTAAATGCTGCATGTTCAAACCACAGATTTTTGGTTTGTCCACTAATCACTAATTTCTCTTTTTGTAATTATACTGTTTATTATAAGCACATTATTAAAGCATAATATCATACTTGTCCATTCCTGTGATTAGTCCAATTTGGGTTTTATTCCTTTAAGAACAGTACTTCAAATGAAGGTATAAATGACATATTTTGATCAAAATTATGATAGTAAATCCTGAGTGATTTGCATAGTTGCCTATTGTGAAATAACTGACAAATGCAGTAATTTATTATTTTAGCATTTTATTTTTAATAAGAACAAGCAACAGGCCAATAACAAAATAACATTTGCAAACTGTTGTGAGAAGAGAACTCTGGTAGCCAACTTAAATCAGTTTCTTTGGTCTTCATATTTTTGCATGAATGAGATCTTTGAAATAGTCTCAAATTAAATGTCATTCATCAAATGTTGCAATTGTTTACAGCTTCATAGGAATACTGTTTATTTATTAAGAATTGTGGCATCTGAAAAAAGTTTTTGAAACAAATACATCAATAAAACAGCTTTGTAGGTCTTTTTGAACGTGTTCTTCACAGCTGACTTTTGAGGAAATGTTATACTGTTTTATTGTACATAACTAGGTAAAACAGTATTTTTAAAACAATAAATAAAAATAAAACAAAGCTAGAAAGCCAAATGTAAAATAAATATCAGCAAACATATAAGATTATAGAAGTTCAGGTTATTTGTTGCCTTTACATGTGAACGTATGCAGGAACAACATTGCAAATATCCTATATTTGATACATTTTCTCTTAATACAATATAATTTTTTAAAACTCCTTAGAAGATGACAAATGAACGCCAAATACAAAAATATTGGTAAATATATTTCAGAAAATGTAAGCTAAATATTTGCATAACACAAAGTAGTGTCTCCAAAGTATTATCTATTTCTTTAAACAAACTACAGCATATCAATATAAGTGCATTTAGCAATTTTGGCAAAAATCAAATTGAGTACATTTTATAAAACCACCACATATTTTATATAATAACATCCAATATAAATAATATAACAACATCCAAATTATTGGAAAAGTTTGTATCAAAAATACTGGTATGTACTTTTAAAAAAAATAATAATAGAAAAAAACATTTCTGATTGACACCCCTGGTCTAAAGGCAGGTTTGAACTGACATCAACATAAAAGAGATTACTTATCAATCAGTGAACTAAGACTGTGCCCATTCATGACATTTCACCTCTTTAACAAGATTTATTTTTCCATTTCAGTCAAAGTTGGCACTTATATGATAAACATATGTTTGAACCAAACAAAGAAAACTTCATGACAGTTTTTACAACAGCTGCCATTTAACTTAGCACTTAATATATTGGAATGAACAATTTACTATTTGTTAGTTGAAAATGTGACTAAATGTGTTGAAAATGTTTTTCTCTATGCTATGAGGTTTGTGATGACATTTGCAATCATTTTAATTGGTGGTTACTTAAAACTTTGAACTGTACATTATATTATGTATGTCCATCACCCACATGTTGGCATCTAGGATATTAGAGAACTCCTCAGAGTAGGAGATGTACAGTAGTTGTTTGGAACCTCCAACACACAGCCACAAGTGTAGGACGCTGGTCTTCTTTAAATTTGTGGTCTCTGGCTCGATAAATCAGACGAGTATCTTCTGGGAAACATGGAGGTCTGCACCTGTTTAAAACAAGAGAAAATCATATATTACTTAAGAACAAAATAAGAGTTTTTTGATGTTATGCTGTAGTAACTACACAGTAAAATCTATATTTTATAATAAATAGAGGTGGGCATAGATTAATTTTTTTAATCTAGATTAATCTCAAAATTAATCTAGATTAATCTAGATTAAAATGGCTCATTTGAATTCTGCGAAAAGCATTCATAGTATGTGTGCTACCTAAATACTGACTAAAAGTAAGTCTTTGAGAAAAGGTTTCTCAAGCCAGGAGGCGCATTAGACCAGGTTTAGACTCATCTCCTGTTTCCAATATACGTCTCAAACTGAGAAAGTTGTTCTACTATGATAACTGGTGATGGAAATAAATAATGATCAAAACAAGATGTGCTTGTGTTTAATAACTGTTTATTCAGTTAAACAAAAATTCTAAACTGTAGACCTACATAAAAGGTCATGATGAACTGTTTACAGTCAGTAGCTCTGTGTCAATCAGTCCAAGCTCTATTTCTGCTTCTTCCACCAGTCACTCAAGCAGACCAGCTTGTTCACATTCTCTGGTGACAAACTAGATCTCCTCTTCTACACAATATAGCCTGCTAAAGAAAAAAGTCTCTCGCATGGGACAGTTGTGGCAGGCGTGCCCAAATATTTACGGGCAATGTGGACCATCTTACCATACACAGCAGTGTGCTCCGACCACCACTTCAGTGGACACTGATCTAAGCTGGCACTGGGTTCTACCTTGTACCTCTCAACAGTGTTGTCTACTGGTGTCTCCTCATCTGATTCTGAGTCTGATCCCATTAGCAGGAGGACTGTTTTCTTCTTTGGTGGCTCAAGGTTCTCCTCCTCATGTGGCCCCAGAGTGGCTTCTTTTCCCTTCACCAACTTACTTAGCTTTGCCCACACCGGCTCCCTCTCTGCCCTGGGCAAGCACTTGAGGTCCTTAAATCGTGGATCCAGGGCAGTCGCCACCTTTGATGAATAAAAGTAATAAAATGTCACTTTCCAAATCCAACCTCCATATTTCTTCATAACTCATTTATCTATTCATTGACCGATCTACTTGATTAACAGTCTATAATGGTCAAACAATGCAGTCATCTCCTGTGTGACATACCTTAAGCCATTCCAGGTTTAATTTCTCCCTCCGCTTGCTGAGGTCCTCGGTGAATGCAGTCTTGAATCGCACACTATAGGCA
>SSNR01000896.1:28291-59772 GCA_006937965.1 Callopanchax toddi | reverse complement strand
AGCATACTGGAATAATAAACGTTTGATTTCTGCAGTGCTACAGGTCAAACATCATTAAAGATTACGAACTCAAATTCTGCCGTTTTTATTGTTCATCATCTGTTTCTGGTAAATCTCTAGAACCTGGACGTCTCAGATGAGGTGCTGTTACCGTCACACAGCAGGCGTTTAGCTAAGGTGTAACACACACACACACACACACACACGTCTCACTTTACCGTTTCCTCCTGCTGTTGCTTTTTTGACAGACATTTTTTTTAAAGAATCCAATCAGCTGGAAGAAATAGGCCAGTAAGAATTGCATTATGAGCACAGTAAGCTGTGTCGTATCTTCTCTGGTAAATTGGAGGCCAGTAATTGCTTCTCTGCAAGAAGATGTCACAACAAAGTTTGGCAATTGCAGCTAGCTGTATTACCTCTTGTATCCAGGAAACATCTGCTTTTTGCAATGAAGACTTCAAAGGATCTGCGGATCTTGAATTGCATTTAGCTTCTATTGTGGCCGGCCAAGGTAATCTTGATTAGGTGTTTAGGCTGAGGAAGGGTATACAGTGGCAGAGGGCTCCCAAGAGCTTTGGTCTAAAGCTATTAAAAGATTGTACATTATGTTCCTCTGGCTTTGAAGTGAGGACCTGCGAGAAAAGAAGGGACTCTGAGGGCTGGGTGCAACAGCAGGAGATTGATCTGCTACTTCTGTCTCATATCAAAGAGAACCCCGATGAAGCCAATCATCTCTACTGCCACTCTTCCACTTGGCAGGGCCAAACATTTACTGTGTACATTTAATAACAAGTCTAATTATCACTGTTTGCCTTCAGATCGTTGATGTCCTCAAAGACCAAATGGGCTCTTATGAAAAGGCTTAACCCTTTAAAGCCAGAAATATGAAATGATTGTAATAATCTGAAAACGTAGGTTTTAAAACTGAACTATTTATTGACTACTATTAAAATAACAACTGTATAATATTCTTTTTTTTATTATGTCAATCTATAACAGTATAACAGTCATAGAGAAATTAAAATGGACCATTTTGGCTGTAGATCCTCCACCAGGGGGCAGCAGAGGGCAGGTTTGATGAAGGTACTAATCCTGATACTCCACCTGGAGGCTTTGATATGGTTTGTTGCCAGGTTGTGATGATAATCTACGAGGAGTTGATCCTTAAATACTGCAAGTGACCCTAATCACTTGTGCAGGATTTAAATTTGATTTGCAGCCTTAACCTGAAAGTTTAATAAATACAGACATAAAAAAAGTAAAATGAATTATTTCATTCAAAAAGATTTTTAAAACAACAGAAAACTCCTATTTTAATAGCCCCCAACCAATCATCACGTTTCCCAGTGAGCTCCTTTAAAGGTACTGGCCAGAGTTAGCATCACAGTCATAGAGGTTATACAGTTTACAGACCAAGACATTTATTTCATTTTTTCTTTTGTTACGCAATTTGGTCATAAATCATGTACAGTTTAAATAATAAGATTTTTAAAATTATTTTCCCTGTGTCTTGTATATCAATCAGAACTGATGTCTGATGGTAAAAACAAGCCTTACAGATTTACTATCACCGGTGGGGCGTTTCAGCTGCTGCTAGAATGCTCCACCTGAAGACAAAACCTTTATTAGAACTGTTTATTGGTTTCATTTGAATCCCGTTGGACACGGAGACGGAAATGACAGGGAAGGATACAGAAAGATGGGTGGTGGAGAATATTAGCAGAAAAAAGAACAAGAGGTACAAGCAGGGTCCGAAATTAAATTTTTGAGTCACCACCGGCCAAGTTGTCCGGTAGATGATAAAATCTACCAGCCAAATTTCTAACTGATTTAGATCTACCCAAAGCACGTTATTCTATAATCTGATATTATGTTGGATCCAAACAGAAAGGAATGAAACTTAATTAAATAATCATTAATAAAAACTACTCTTTACTCATTTCAGATTTTTTATTTTATTTTATTTTTTTAGAAATGTTTTTAATGAACTCTCTTAATGAAATCCAGTCAGACTCCTTGTTTTCTCTCCATAAAATCTGCCCTCCTGCTTCTGACAGTCTTACAGCCTCATTTTATGGAGTCCCTTCATCGTCTTGTTTCCTAGGACCAGTGAGGTGTTACGGGTCTTTTGGCGTACTGGAGGAAAACGGAGCAGCTCATCTGCGCAGATTCTGGTGTTGTGCTAAAATCTGCTCCCCTGAAATACTATGTTCACCTGTGTAGGAAGCAGATAAAACGCTCAGCGATTCTGTCAGTGTTTAAAACAAAACAAAAAAGAGAAACAATGTCAATTTAAAATTTGTATTAATTTATTTACTAGGAACTAAATAAAGTATCAACTCTGACACGACTACGTGTTGTAGAAATCTTTTAGAAGTGCTGTGAAGCTCGCGGTTCGACATGGGGAACAGAAACATTCAGGGGAACAGACTTCTGCACAACACCTGTTGTGCCCTGTCGCCAGCGTCAACATATACATCTCCACCGCTACCTCCAGTTCGCCACTTTTCATTAAATCTTCTGGTTGCCACTGGTCCTGGTGGTTTCTCTTCCAGTTCCATTACTTTTCTTTTTGAAGACTGGCTGACTCCAGTTCTAAACCGCCACATATCGCTGCTAGCTTTAGCACGGAGCTAACTGCTGCTGCCTTGATGAACAGTGAATAGATAGGAGGAAATGCCTCAGGGAGCGACTCTCGCGTTTCGTGTACGTCCCATGCAGGCAGGAGAGGAGCATCACAGAAATCCATCGAAGACGACTGATAAACAGAACTAGTTTGGTGCAAAAATGTACTCGCCATGTGGCGGATGACGCTCCAAGTTTTACTCGCCAAGTGGAGCAATTTGGTCGCATTTGGCGAGTGGAGAGTGTTAATTTCGGACCCTGGGTACAAGGAGTCTGCTTCTAGACCTGCAGAGAGAGAACAAAGAAAACAGAGGTAAAAGATACAACAGCAATAAACAGTATATGAATATATATATTATAAAATAATGGATTGGATTTATATAGCACCTTTCTAGACACTCAAAGCACTTTGACAGAAGCTCCATTATTCATTCACTCTGGTGGAGGTTAAACTACGACAGACGTCTGTAGTCTCAGCTGACCTGGGACAGTCTGACAGAAGTGAGGCTGCCATTCTGACCATCAACCACCAACATTCACACAGTAAGGTGGGTGAAGTGTCTTGCCCAAGGACACAACGACAATCTAACCCAGCTGGAGCTGGGGATTGAACCGGTGACCCTCTGGTTACCAGACTGACCACTCTCCCAACTGAGCTAAATGCCACCCCAATATATATATACACAGGTCCTTCTCAAAAAATGAGCATACTGTGATAAAGTTGATTATTTTCTGTAATGTCCTGATAAACATTAGACTTTCATATATTTTAGATTCATTACACACAGCTGAAGTAGTCCAAGCCCTTTTATTGTTTTAATATTGATGATTGTAGCGTACAGCTCATGAAAACCCTAAACTCCTGTCTCATAAAATGATCATATTTCATCCGACCAATAACAGAAAAGTGTTTTTAATATAAAACAAGTCAACCTTCAGATAATGATGTTCAGTTCTCACTCAGCACTTGGTGGGAATCCTTTATCAGAACTGACTGCTTCAATGCGGCGTGGCATAGAGGCGATCAGCCTGCGGCACTGCTGAGGTGTTCTGGAGGCCCAGGATGCTTCGATAGCGGCCTTAAGCTCATCCAGAGCGTTGGGTCTGGCGTCTCTCAACTTTCTCTTCACAATATCCACAGATTGTCTCTGGGGTTCAGGTCAGGAGAGTACCACAGTAACACCATGGTCAGTAAACCAGTGACCAGTGGTTTGGGCACTGGGAGCAGGTGCCAGGTCGTGCTGAAAAATGAAATCTTCATCTCCATAAAGCTTTTCAGCAGATGGAAGCATGAAGTGCTCCAACATCTCCTGCTAGCTAGCTGCATTGACCCTGCTGACCCTTGATCAAACACAGTGGACCAACACCAGCAGCTGACATGGCGCCCAGACCATCACTGACTGTGGGGACTTGACACTGGACTTCAGGCGTTTCCCTCTCCCCAGTCTTCCTCCAGACTCTGGCTCCTTGATTTCTGAATGACTTTGGACCACTGAGCACCAGTCCAGAGCTGCTTCTCTGTAGCCCAGGTCCGCCGCTTCTGCTGCTGTTTCTGGTTCTAAAGTGTCTTGACCTGGGGAATGCGGCACCTGTAGCCCATTTCCTGCACACGCCTGTGCACGGTGGCTCTGGATGTTTCTACTCCAGACTCAGTCCACTGCTTCCGCAGGTCCCCCGAGGTCTGGAATCGGTCCTTCTCCACAATCTTCCTCAGGGTCCGGTCACCTCTTCTCGCTGTGCAGCGTTTTCTGACACACTTTTTCCTTCCACAGACTTCCCACTGAGGTGCCTTGATACAGCGCTCTGGGAACAGCCTATTCCTTCAGACATTTCTTTCTGTGTCTTACCCTCTTGCTTGAGGGTGTCAGTGATGTCCTTCTGGACAGCAGTCAGGTCGGCAGTCTGACCCATGATTGTGGTTTTGAGTAATGAACCTGTTGGGAGTTTTTAAAAGCCTCAGGAATCTTTTGCAGGTGTTTAGAGTGAATGAGTTGATTCAGATGATTAGGTTCAGAGCTCGTTTAGACTGAGGACCTTTTCATCATATGATCATTTTATGAGACAGGAGTTTAGGGTTTTCATGAGCTGTACGCCACAATCATCAATATTAAAACAATAAAAGGGCTTGGACTACTTCAGCTGTGTGTAATGAATCTAAAATATATGAAAGTCTAATGTTTATCAGAACATTACAGAAAATAATCAACTTTAACACAATATGATCATCTTTTGAGAAGGACCTGTAGATGTCCTTGAAAAGTTCACAGTAATGATTAATTCAAGGTGTGTTCAGTGTCAACCACAGCCCTAGTTAATGTGTCTGAAAACACCTGAGACTGTATGTGTGGACACCTTGTGATCACCTGTGTGTGTTTGTGTTTATACACAAGAGTGATCAATAATAAGTGTGAGGAGACCTGAGCCCCAGTCGTCCGGCCACCCAGAGTACAGGAACCTCTGAAAGACCACAGGAGGGGGGGGGGGGGTCAACATGCCGTCTCCAGCCTCGGACCCTCAATGTAACTGGAAGTGGGTATGGGCACCGAAGGTGAGGCTGGTTGGTAAGACCCCTCCTCCCCCTGGGGGATACTGAGTGTGCCCACCCCAGAGACCATTGTGAGAATGTCATAAGTGGAAGTGTTAAAACTGCACAATAAAACCGGACCACAGGACGGCAGAGATGGTACACCACACCCGAGATGCACCTGCATCCAAAGCCCTGTGTGTGTGTTGAGTGAAGGAGCAGGAGGAGGGACATGTCCTGGGACGGGGAGGTAAGACTGGGGGACAAAGCCCTCCTCTGGCCCCAGTAGGCACCCCCGTTCCCTAAAAGCCACCCAGGGCAGGGAGATCTGAAGTCCATCTGTCCAGGGCTCTGCTGAGCCTTCTTAATGACTGCTGTGGTGTGGTCATCAGAGACGAGGACACCAAGGGACTGGACGGTGGACCCTCTCCACCTGCTCACCGTCGATGAAAAGGAGACCTCCTAAAATCCTCAGTGATCCTCTTGGTTTTCTGTTTATCTACAAAGATTTATTGATACTGGTTTTCAAAAAATAATACTTTGTTCTGTTTATTAAAATGTTGCATTGATAATGTATTTTTGAACAGAATTAATAAAACTGTCACCACAAAATCATTTTTACACTATTTAACTAAAAAAACTGAATTACTGGGTGCTTCAGTCTGGAGAGCCTTTTTAGTCAAACTTAAATAAACAAATACTGTTCTTAATAAATATGAAATGAATGATAGAAGAAATAAAAAGAAAAACATTGTAATGGGGAGTTTTTTTGGTCAGTTGTATTAATTTATTTATGTATTGATTATTCATTTAATTTATAATGGTGTTCACCTTTATTGTAAATAGTTTTAAAGCTAATTTAAGATAATAATACTTTTTCGTTGTTTTTCACTGAAAGTGTCTGGAGACGACGCCCACAGAGAAAACCACAACCCCTCATTTGATTACAAGAACATGAAATAACACGGAGTTAAAGTCTCTGAAATACGTAAAATAGCTTTGGTCCTGCTCTGACAGATTGTGTCTATATAACGTGGGTTTGAGAGCGGTGCTACGTCACAACAAATGTACAACAGGAAAAGTGTGGCGTACTCTTCCACATGTGCAGTTAGCCTAATTGAATCTGTGGCAACAGAGTGGACAGGCAAGAGAAAAGACAAAAACACAAAAGGAAGACTGAGAAGAAAAGAGTCGAGGACGGGAAAAGAGATCACAAAAATGGAAACACAAACTGGGCAAAACAGCGAACGGATCAAAAACAAACCAACACAAACTTTAATATTATTATTATTACTATTAATAACTGTGGGGGTGAGGAGGTGGCGGCATGACTGTAGGCATTACTTTGTGCTTGAGACCTTAAAGTTTGAAGGTAGGTTTGCTGCGTTTCTTTTGTTTAGAGTTGTGTTCATCATCCTTTTGTTGCCCTCTCCTGCCATCCCCTAACCTTCAGGACTTCCCACCCCGTTAGCCTTCATGTCTGATGAGATTATGAGATCAAGATGTAAAGCTGTGTGGTGCAGAGTCTGAGCGTAACAGCAGATGAGCATGACTCAAAGAAAGAGACAAAGAAAAATATCCTGTTGCCTCTGTTTCCAGAGGATGAATGAAACCAAAATCCTATTTTCTAAAAAGCGTCCAGTAAAATCTCAAGTGTTCAGGCTCCTACTTGTCTGGGACAACTTAAAGACTGCTCTCACACACACACACACACACACACACACACACACACACTCTGATTACAGTAATGTGTGTGTAAAATAGTAAGCACTCAGTTCAGTTCAGTTTATTTATAAAGCTCCAGTTCTGTCATCTTACAGACCTGAAGACAAAGCACCAAGAGTTCAGATCAGAGCCTAAATTAAACTGGTTGTAATCAAATCAAGTCAGTTGTGAAGAATGAATTAATTATAAAATGATATTTAGTCAGATTGTCCTGTTATAAAGAAACCAGCTGATGGAGTCCAACCCTCACTGGGAACAGGTCCGACTTACTGCCGGCTATGCGGACCAGACTCACACTCCTCTGGTACAGGGACTGAATGGCCCTTAACAAAAGACCATCCACCCCGTACTCCTGGAGCGCCCCCCACAGGGTGTCCCTGGGGACACGGTCATAAGCCTTCTCCAAATCCACTAAACACATGTGGATTGGTTGGACAAACTCCCATGACCCCTCCATCACCCTAGCGAGGGTAAAGAGCTGGTCCACAGTTCCAGGACCAGGACCAAAACCACATTGCTCCTCTTCTATCTGAGGTTCAACCATCGACCGGACCCTCCTCTCCAGTACCCTGGAGTAGACCTTCCCAGGGAGGCTGAGGAGTGTGATCCCCCTATAGTTGGAACACACCCTCTGGTCCCCCTTCTTAAAAATGGGAACCACCACCCCGGTCTGCCACTCCACAGGAACTGCCCCCGATGACCACGCAATGTTGCAGAGACGTGTCAGCCACGACAGTCCTACAACATCCATCGCCTTGAGATACCCAGGTCGGATCTCATCCACCCCCGGGGCTCCGCCGCTGAGTAGTTGTTTGACTACCTCAGAGACTTCTGCCCCAGAGATTGGACAGTCCGTCCCCAGGTCTCCCAGCTCTGGTTCCTCATAGGAATGCGCGCCATTTGCCAACTAGCATGTTCAAAGTAATTTCAACAAGTGCACAAAGTCCACTAGCTTAAGGCTAATGTCTATGCAAAAATGCATTCAATGCTAACAGTTAGCATCTACAACAAAAACAGCTCTGAAAGAACTTCATAATCATCAAAAAATGGTTTAACACAACATCAGCATGTACTTTAAATACTTACAGACCAAGAAGAAATCACTCAGTCGTTATTTCTTCTTGTCTTTTGAAAGGCGTTTAATAATCAGCTCAGTATTGCCTCCTATAGGCTGTAGTGAAAATTGTAGTGTGCTTCTGTTTATGGAACAATTTACATGAGTGTTTGTGCACAAATGGCTTACCTACATGCACAAACGCTTTTCGTACCAACCATTCAAAGACATGTACAGTTACATGCACAGTTAACCAAACTGCTAAAGCAACTTTCCTATTCTCACAAAAGATTTGTCTACACACAACTGAATACACAATTCACCTCACCGCAAAAAACATTTGGCCTACACTCACAGATGGTTCGCTTACATTCACTAATGATTTGTCAGTGTGCACCGGTGGCTGACGCGACCAAATAGTTTACACAATTGAAAAAAAACTTGTCTATACTCATAAATAGTTGGTCTGCACATAGAGGCAGTTTACCTATGTAGTGTTTTATAAACTCTTTTATAGTTTATTTAGCACACATTTCTGTAGAATCACTCGTAAGTTTTGTCAGTCTGACACAGAGCAGAGGTTCTGCAGATATTACAGTGAGTAGATTATGTATTTTAATATTGATGAAGGGAAGTCTGAGTCAGAATAAGACTTTACAAGTTTTATTATCAAAGAGACGGACGACAGTACAACAGAAAAGCAAGAGGTGGCAGTGTTTAAGCTTTTGTCAACACGATGTTAAAGTGTTCTAAGTTGATATTTAAATGAAGTTTTAATGATCTGAGTCACATGATGTTATGAGACTAGGGGATTTAACTTAATATTAGTAATATTAGTAATATTGATTTAACTTTTTAACAAAGTAAAATATGAAATAATACTGAAGCTGGATCAAACATTCATAATACTGTGGAAGAAAATGCATTAATCACATTAAAGACATTTCTGAACAGTTTAATTAAAGTGTCATTTTAGGAAGAGACAAAAAGAGTCTTTAAGTTTATTATTATAACTAAAGAGTCCTGTGGAGTCTTCCGGCACGACCGAACCCTTGGAAGAATGTTGATTCAGGTTAAAACATAATAAAGAGTCATTTTAATCCGAGTTATTGGGAAAAAGATGGATTATTGTTTGTGATGGTCAACAGAGGTCAGAGATTATAGCGTATTTGGAAACGCTACACCTACATCAAAAAAGGTTTTCTTGATGGCAAGAATAAAAAAACGTTTGGCCTACACACATGAATGGTTCACCTGTGTGCACAGACAATTCACCAAAGCATACAAATGGTTTGACTACGCTCAAAAACATTCAGCTAATGCTGTGCCTATACCGTGGGTTCAAGTTCTCCGTCGTGGTGACGGATTTCTTTCAATTGGAAAAAAGAGAAAAAAGGTCAGTCACATTTTTTTTCACTCTTTCTTCTTGTGCTGTCTCTTGGGCTCAGTAGTCTCTCTCTCTCTAAGATATGTGAAAGTAGTGAAGGTCATGGACGTAGATTTAGCGTGAACCAAGGTGACATTTCCCCACCAATAACTCGAGCCAAGGGTGCAGAAGTAGCGCTGCATCCCACCAGTAATACATTCAGCCCAGTGGACTGAGGTGCTGTGCGTGGACCTGTGTCCAGGGGAAGAAGGCATGTCTGGGTCGATGGTCGCAAGCCCCTCACTCTGAGATGTATGCTGCTGTCCATGCTCCCAGACACACTTCTCCACCTAGACCAAATTCAGCACTGAGCTGCTCACGCCAACGGCACCTGCCCTGGGTCTGGAGGTGGACCGGGCTGGACTGGCCATCGGGCCTTTCGAGCCAGTCACAATCTGAGCTGCACAAACCAATCACCTACTCTTAATCCAATCACCTACTGTACACCCACTAAACAGTAACTAAACAGTGACATTTAAACATATATTTGGGCCAGGTATCAAACCCACACTCTCCCAGGTGGTAGTCCATATCAATGGACTAGGCTACGCTCTCTGTTAGGAAACCACTGACGTTATAATGGTTAGGACTTTTGATTTCAGCTTTTCCAGATGGACACATTGAGAACAAGATTGAGTGATATTTATATTAAAAATATAACAAACTACAAGATGATCATATCTGTAGAGTTTAAACATCATCAGCTCTCTGCCTTTAAAGTCAGGTTCTATGAGCATTTTTACTTTGAGCAGCAGCTCTGCACTGCCTACCAAGCATGCACACACACACACACACACACCCTCCCCAGCCCACTAAAATGCCTGTAAAAATGTATGTGACCCTACTGGATGTCACATTTATTCTGGGGGTTTTACGATTGATTTCACTTTCATTCTTAACCCCTAAAGCATGAATTGTGAAAAAAAAATCACTTAAAGATATTGTTGTAACGGTATTTATTGGCTATTACTAATAAAACAACTATATTTTATTTTATGTTAATCAGTGAAACTAAGTTACTAAGAGGTTTTGTTAAAAAGTGATACAGGGGTGACCCAAGATGGCGGACCAAGATGGTAGCATAGTGGAGTTGCTCCATACAATTCTACTAAAAATATTTAAAATCCTAGTCACAACTGGTTCTAATCGAGATATCAAGATGTCTAAACAAACCACGATTAAAGACAGCGACATTTGCACCAGGACACGCGACTTTCAAAAACCAAAAAGTGGCTCTTCAACCGAGCTAACCGGAGAAGCTACAGGTGGCGCCGTGAGCTAGCGGAGATTCAGTCTTTGCGTGCGGACTTTGACAGTAAGCTGAGTAACATCGATAGCTTTGGAAGCAAGCTCGACATGATCGACACCCGCATTGGTGACATAAACAACTCCATTACTGCTGTGGAACGTAGCTTGGCGGATGTTCAACACAATATCACATCTAATGCTGAGCGACTCACCGAAGCTGAAGGCCGTATATCCACCGCTGAAGATAGCCTGGAAGAAGCTAACGAGGCACTGGCTGATGCTGCAAAGCGGATCGCTTATTTAGAGTCAAAGACAGAAGACCTGGAAAACCGTGGGCGTAGGAAGAGCTTGCAACTGGTGGGACTCCCTGACGGCACCGAGGACGGCCGCAACCTGCTTGAGTACATCGAACGCATGATGGCTGGGTCTGGAGGATGACGTTTTTACACTGGAACGAGCTCATCGTACCCTGGCCAGATGACCAAACAAAACCAGAGCGATAATCATCAGATTCCTGAAGTTTCAAGATCGAGAGCTTGTGTTTCGTACCTCAAAACAACGCACCATTACCCACGAGGGCAACAAGATTTTCTTCACACAGGATCTGTCGGCGGAAACCATGAAGGCTCGATCCCAGTTCAACACAGTGAGGAATACGTTTATAGAAGATGGATCATTTTGCAGATTTCAACTACAGCCTTGTAAGCTGAGAATCCTTCACAACGGGAAGATTGTCCTGTTTACTACTCCAGCGGAGGCAGAGGAGTTCATCCGGGCCAAACCTTCATCCGAGTAACTTTGCTTCATTCAACAAATGATGTAAATCAGAGGTCCCCAACCCCCGGTCCGGTACCGGTCCGCATCTCATTTGGCACCAGGCTGTGAAAACGGCAGAATAAAAAAATTAATTGATGTATTGATCGCGCCTGAAAGATCCGGTCCGGACCGGTGCGTTACTCGCAGTATAGAGCCCACAGCACTGTGATCACCTGCTGACGAGCTGCAAAGTGAGCTGAGCTTCCCTCCTCCTCACCTCCTGGTGCAACAGGTCATCATGATCCATGATCCATCTCTACGGTTCAAACGCACGAGGGCCACGGACCTGCAGCGCTGGCGCGCTGCTAAATGATCTCGACATCCTATTGTGCTCTAAGAATCTGCTGATAATACCCCTCTGAGAAAGGCATTGGTTCTGCTGTCACGTATAGAGGTTCACTCTGTCGGACTAGTCATTTGAGTTGACCAGAACGACTGACAGATCATCTCTGATCCAGTCTCTTTCGCACGCGCGCGCTTGTGGAGCAGCTGAATCCTTCATCTCTGTCACCTGCTGGATCATTTTCTCTCTCTCTGATGGAGCAACCAGACTCATCTATTTCTGTCTAAGCTAACATGCTGTGTTGGACTTTTATAAGCGCTGATGAACGTTAATATTCTAACCGCTGCTCCGTCAGGAGCCACAGAGCAGCGCCTCGTCACGCCCCCTCACCTGTTCCTGCTGCTCCTGACAGCAGGGAGCGAACTGTCCCACAGACAGTTACTCTGTCAGTCAGACACACCCTGGACACGAGTCTGTTCTCCATTAAATTAGTTTTTATATTCGGGGGTGCACAACGTTTTTCATCAGAGGTTCTCAAGGGAGAACCTCGTCCTGGTCTCTGGTACACATGTCGTGCCTGCGGGGGGGGGGGGGGGGGGGGATGATGATGATTTTGATTATAAGCTGTCGCATCCGTACTGGGAATGTGTGAATTGCGTGGATCAGATGTATTGTAAAGTGTTTTAGTGTTGATGATCTGTTGAATTTTAAGCTGTCAGTCACGCAGCTGGGAAACACTGCGCGCGCTCCCATTCACTTTATGAATGACAGGCTGAGTTCACCTGACGCGTGACAGGTGACGGATAACGGGACCTTCGTCCTTCAGCCAATGGGTCTCTCAGACCGGTTTTACGCAGACTTTTTTGCCAAATGCGCATCATCACGCAGGAAGCGAAAAAATGCTGATTCGACCCAGTGTCAGCGGACCCGCTGATCTACTGGTTTTATGGACCAGGCAGATCAAAGTATGAATTTTTAAAAGTCTGGACTGTCGCTGGTCCACCGGGAAACGATCGGGTCATCAGAGCGTCCAGGTTGACGCGGAGCCTCCTTCTCCTCCTCGCCGAACTACTCACTCACTGGGAGAACGCGTCCTGTCAGGACTGGAACCCTAAGCGGACTTTCCGTCTGCTCCTACCCTCACACCGGGAAGAACCGCTGTCAGACCAGCAGTCTTTCCTCAGTTTCCCCGCCGCCGCTCCTGGCGGTCTGCGCCTACAGCTGTTCTGACCGTGCAGAGCTAGCGGTTAGGGGCACGGAGAGGTCCGGGTGGCGGAGCCGGAGTGGGTTACTTTTGGGCCTGATGAGGGCCTGGATGAACGCCCTCCCCACCTCCTCCTCCTCTCCACAGCTGACGGGTGCGGGGCGCTGTGTGTGACTGGCCACTCACAGAGCGTGAACACAGTCAGTTGATGATTTCCTTCAGCACGATCACGAATAATGATGCGTTTTATTCGGATTCGGCTCGGACTCGTCAACAATGCATTATCCGTACCGGATACTCGTCTGAAACGAGCATTCGGCTCACCCCTAGTTTCGAATCAAATAACATTAGAAAGGTCGACGCGTCACGGGTGTCCCTTGTCCCCGTTGTTTATACTGGCAATAGAGCCTCTAGCTATGTCAATAAGGACTCAGACAAGCATTTCTGGCATTACTATCGGGGAAAGGGAACATAAAATATCATTATACGCAGATGACGTGATCCTATTTATGACAAATTTATCAGCCAGTATTCCAGCATTATTACAGTTAATGAATACATTTGGACACTTTTCTGGTTATAATATAAATGACTCTAAATCGTCTATACTCTTTTTAAATAAAGATGAACGTGCTAACCCAATTATTAACACACCATTTTTAAATGCGGGAGAGGGGTTTACATATCTTGGAATCAAAATTACACCTCAGATTAGTTCAGTTAAATGATGACCCACTGGTTAAAGAAATTAGACAATTGATAGAAAAATGGACAACCATGTCTATATCAATGATTGGCCCGATAAATTTAATTAAAATGAACGTTCTACCAAAATTTTTATACCTATTTCAGTCGCTCCCAGTTTCATTGCCGAAGTCCTTTTTTACACAAATGAACACTATGTTCTGTAGATTCATCTGGAATAATAGAAAATCTAGAATCAGATTGAAATTACTCTACCTGCCATATGACAGAGGGGGGTTACAATTGCCTAACTTACAGTGGTATTATTGGTCCGCACAACTACGTAGTGCTGTTTTATTTTTTTGCAGAGTCTCCTCCAGCGTGGGTATCTATTGAACAGGCATCAGTATCTAAGCTCCCATTGAACTTATATTTATACTCCGCAGATCTTAAGAGTTTAAGAACATTAACAACCAACACTGTCATTGTTTGGTATAAAGCCCTAAAAGGTGTAAAGTGCTTGGTTGAGAAAGGTACCTAATTTCACTGTATGTGGGAATGCCCCAAACTAATAACTTTTTGGAGGATGATTACTCAAACTTTAACCAAAATTGTGGGTTTCCAGGTGCCGTGTCATGCAAAGCTTTGCATTTTAGGGATATACCCTGAAGACTCCCTGTTAACTCTAAACTAAAGACGTTGATCAACTTTGGCCTCCTGCAGGCCAGGAGGGTGGTTGCTCTCTCTTGGAAACAAACAGATGTCTCCTCCATACAGACTTGGATTAAAGAAATGACATATTATGTCACACTAGAGAAACTCGCGTATATAGTGAAAGGTAGAGGACAGGACTTTGAAGAGGTATGGAAACCCCTGATGGACTTTCTTAAGCAATAGAGTGAAACATTGTTATTTATATCATTATTTCCCAAGTGTGGCCTTTATTTTACTTATTTTTTATTTATTTATCGCCTCGCCTTCTTCCGCTTATCCGGGTCCGGGTCGCGGGGGCAGCATTCCAAGTCGGGCAGCCCAGGCCACCTTCTCCCCGGCCAAGTCCACCAGCTCCTCAGCTGGGACGCCCAGGCGTTCCCAGGCCAAACTGAAGATGTATTTCCTCCAGCTTGTCCTGGGTCGACCTGGGGGCCTCCTGCCGGCAGGACATGCCCAGAACACCTCCCGAGGGAGGCGTCCAGGAGGCATCCTGACCAGATGCCTGAACCACCTCAACTGGCTCCTCTCTACATGGAGGAGCAGCGACTCTACTCTGAGTCTCTCCTGGATGTCCGAGCTCCTCACCCTATCCCTAAGGCTGAGCCCGGACACCCTGCGGAGGAAACTCATTTCAGCCGCTTGTATCCGCGATCTCGTTCTTTCGGTCATTACCCAAAGCTCATGACCAGGTGAGGATTGGGACGTAGACCAACCGGTAAATCTAGAGCCTTGCTTTCTGGCTCAGCTCCTTCTTCACCACAACAGACCGGTTCAGCGTCCATCACTGCAGACGCTGCCCCAATCCGCCTGTCGATCTCCCTCCTTCCCTCACTCGTGAACAAGACCCCGAGATACTTGAACTCCTCCACTTGAGGCAGGACCTCTCTCCTGACCTGGAGTTGGCAATCCACCTTTTTCCGGTCGAGAACCATGGCCTCAGACTTGGAGGTGCTGATCCTCATCCCAGCCGCTTCACACTCGGCTGTGAACCTCCCCAGTAAGAGCTGAAGGTCAGAGCCTGATGAAGCTAGGAGGACCACATCATCCGCAAAAGCAGAGATGAGATTCTCCTGTCACCAAACTCCACCCCCTCCACACCACGGCTGCTCCTAGAAATCCTGTCCATAAAGGTTATGAACAGGACCGGTGACAAAGGGCAGCCCTGGAGGAGTCCAACCCTCACTGGGAACAGGTCCGACTTACTGCCGGCTATGAGGACCAGACTCACACTCCTCTGGTACAGGGACTGAATGGCCCTTAACAAAAGACCATCCACCCCGTACTCCTGGAGCGCCCCCCACAGGGTGTCCCTGGGGACACGGTCATAAGCCTTCTCCAAATCCACAAAACACATGTGGATTGGTTGGGCAAACTCCCATGACCCCTCCATCACCCTAGCGAGGGTAAAGAGCTGGTCCACAGTTCCACGACCAGGACGAAAACCACATTGCTCCTCTTCTATCTGAGGTTCAACCATCGACCAGACCCTCCTCTCCAGGACCCTGGAGTAGACCTTCCCAGGGAGGCTGAGGAGTATTTGTATTGTGGTTATATACTCTCAAAAAGTAATAAAACATTGTTAAAAAAAAGTGATACAGGCTTGTGGGAAAGGTAGTATTTTGACTGTCATAATAATAAATAATAATAGTATATTAAATAAATCTAATAGAATGAATAAATATAACTATTAAGATGCATCAATCTGTTATGTACAAAACAAAAATTGATCATTTAATTAATTTTACCATCAAATTACAGTAATATTTGGTTCAGTGTTTGACAATCTACCTCCCTGTTTCTTGCTTCATAAAATGCTAATGTCACAGTTTAGCTGATGGTTTAATTCATGGCGGTTTGTTATGGTGTAGCACTAATCGCCTGTCTGGGAAACGAGCCTTTTGTGTTTGCAGCTGCCATTAATCTGCCTGTTGGAGTGGAGTGAACACGAGAAAACCTGGAACCTCAGCGTTCGACCTTATTCTTCGTGCTTTTTGTGTGTTTTGGGTTTATGCTCTGTGGTTTTTGTCCTCCTCCTACATGTTGCAGCAATATTCTGAGGAGAAACTCCGACCAAACACAAAACGCTCTCAAGCAGCTCATTTTACTAATTGAACCCTCAGATCATTATCAAAGGGCTATTTACCTCTGTGCAATATTTTAATTAGATTATGGTCTCTATTTAACCCATCATGGGCTCTTTGAAGCTGTGTGTTTTTAGTGTTAAGTCCTCAGATGTGCAGCAGGAAACAAATGGCCGAGCCCTTTCTCGTTTAATGAGAATCACTGCCTATCCAGACTGGGTCCCTGCATCCTTTTTCCCTCCCACCTACTAATTTTTTTGCCATTGAAATCCTGTTAGCTGAAGGAGTCTTTCAGCGCTATACATGAAGGAGGCCAAATTAGCATTCCTTTCTGTCCATTGGTAAGCTAAAGCTGCCTGGATGCTTTGATGTGAGGAGGAGGCTTTCAGTTGGCGGCAGCCGCCCTGAAAATGAGCTGATGGCCCTACTATTAGGTCCAAATGCAGATGCGTCCATGTGTTGCAAAACACTTAATCTTTTAATTGATCACCTCCTGCGCAGTCTATTCTTTGTGTGTTGTCCCTACTGCGTGTTAATCAGAAGCACATTTTGAAGATGACATGAAGGGGCAGGAAGGGACGACGAGCCCAGCAGGAAGAACAACGTTCTCAGGATCATCCTGTTCCTGAAGCGGAGAAGCTGCTCGAGGAAGTTCAGGTGGAAAACTGGAATCAGAGCAATGTCAGTCACCTGCTCTGTTTTATTACACACACGTACGCACACACACACACACGCACATGTGTATGCATGTATTTCAACAGTCCTAACAGGAGCCTTCAGTTATCAGCAGATTAGTGACAAACAATAAAAACAGAAATCATGTTGTATCCATACAAATCTGCTATGGCTTTAAATTTTAGATAGAACCATGTTATAAATGTGTAATAGATTGTATTAAATGTGATATAACTGTCTGTTGATAATATTTCATTCCTAGATGAGACGTCCCCCATGTCCCGTCCAGCAGTATACCAATCAGAACTGATGTCCGAATGACAAAAACAAGCCTTACAGATTTACTATCACAGGATGCTGCTGTGACGCTCCACCTGATAGATATTCTAAGACAAAATCTTTATTAGAACTGTTTCTTTATTTGATTTGAACCCCAACGGACACAGAGATGGAAATGAAGGGAAGGACAAAGAAAGAGAGATGGAGAGAAAGTTAACAAAGAAAGAGAAGAGAACAAGAGCTAAGGAATCTGCTTCTAGAGCTGCAGAAAGAGAGAGCAAGCAAACAAAACAGAGGGCAATGATACCACACCAATAAACAACAAATGAATGTACAACAGTTATAATGTCCTAGAAAAGCACACAGTAAGGTATACTTCCAGGTGTGTTCAGTGTGATCCACCAGCTCAAGTTCATGTGTCTGAAAACACCTGAGTACATGCTTGTGAGCACCTGTGTGTGTGTGTGTGTGTGTGTGTGTGTGTGTGTGTGTGTGTGTGTGTGTGTGTGTGTGTGTGTGTGTGTGTGTGTGCGCGCGCTAGGTTTTTCAATGTTTATAAAGCCACAGCCTGCACCCCAAAACCCATGGAAGGAATGGAGGAGACCCGAGCCCCAGACATCCAGAAGCCACCTGGAGTACATGAACCCCAGGACGACCACTGCAGGGACAGCTGCAAACCCCCCACCCCTGGGGAAGATAACCCCACGGGGTCCACCCATCAGCCACTGTGTCAGAGCCCCAGGGTGCCACTGTGCTGTGATTCTGTCCCTGGGACCAGATCTGTGAGAATTGGTTCGCTCTAAATTTAACCCACCAATCAGAAGAAGAGAAAATGAGATCTCCCTTGCCTTGCTGTCCTCTGCTTATCCGGGACCAGCATCTGAAGTTAGGCATCTTCTCCCCGGCCAAGTCCACCAGCTCCTCAGCTGGGATGCCCAGGTGTTCCCCGGTCAACCTGAAGATGTATTTTCTCCAGCGTGTCCTGGGTCAACCTGGGGGCCTCCTGCCGGCAGGACATGCCCAAAAACACCTCCAGAGGGAGGCGTCCGGGAGACATCCTAGCCAGATTCCTGAACCACCTCAACTGACTCCTTGCAATATGGAGGAGCAGCAACTCTATTCTGAGTCCCTCCTGGATGTCCGAGCTCCTTACCCTATCCCTAAGGCTGAGCCCGGCCACTCTACGGAGAAAACTCATTTTGGACTCTTGTATCCGCGATCTCGTTCTTTCAGTCATTACCCAAAGCTCACGATAGGTGAGGATTGGGACATAGATCAACTGGTAAATGTAGAGCCTTGCTTCCTGACTGAGCTCCCTCTTCACCACCACTGATCAGTTGCCCCAATCTGCCTGTTGTTCTCCCGCTCCCTCCTTCCCTCACTTGTGGACAAGATACTTAAACTCCTCCTCCTAGAGTAGGACCTCTCTCCTGACCCGGAGTTGGCAAGCCACTCTTTTCTGGTCAAGAACCATGATCTCAGATCTGGAGGTGCTGATCCTCATCCCAGCCGCTTCACACTCGGCTGTGAACCTCCCCAGTAAGAGCTGAAGGTCAGAGCCTGATGAAGCTAGGAGGACCACATCATCCACAAAAAGCAGAGACGAGATTCTCCTGCCACCAAACTCAACAGCCTCCACAGCACGGCTGCTCCTAGAAATCCTGTCCATAAAGGTTCTGAACAGGACCGGTGACAAAGGGCAGCCCTGGAGGAGTCCAACCCTCCGTCAGGTGCCGATCAGTTTGCCAGAACCTGTTTGAAGCCGATCGATAGTCTTTTTCCATGGCCTCGCCAAACTCCTCCCATGCCCAATATTTTTCTTCAGAAACTGCCACCGCTGCACTTCGCTTGGCCCTCCGGTACCTGTCTGCTGCCTCTGGAGACCCACAGACCAGCCACGCCCTGTAGGCCTCCTTCTTCAGCCTGACGGCTCCCCTAACCTCTGGTGACACCAGCGGGTACAGGGGTTACCACCTCAAATGGCATCGGCCACCTTGCGACCACAGCTAGCAACAGCCGCCTCAACAATCGCAGAGCGGAACAAGGCCCATTCAGACTCAATGTCCCCCACTGCTCTCGGGACGCGGTCGAAGCTCTGCCGGAGGTGGGAGTTGAAGACCATCTTGACAGGCTCTTCTGCCAGGCGTTCCCAGCAGACCCTCACTATACGTTTGGGCCTACCAGGTCTGCCATCTGATCCAGCTCACCACCAGGTGGTGATCAGTTGACAGCTCCGCTCCTCTCTTTACTCGACTGTCCAAAACATACGGTCTCAGGTCAGATGATACAACTATAAAGTCAATCATCGACCTGTAACCTAGGCTGCCCTGGTACCAGGTGTACTGGTGGGCATCCTTATGTTCCAACATGGTGTTAGTTATGGCCAAACTGCGACTTGCACAGAAGTCCAATAACAGAACACCACTCGAGTTCAGATTGGGCGGGCCGTTCCTCCCAATCACGCCCCTCCAGGTCACGCTGTCATTGTCCACGTGAGCGTTGAAGTCTCCCAGCAGGACAATGGAGTCTCCAGTCAGGGCACCATCCAGCACTCGTCCCAGGGACTCCAAAAAAGGTGAGTACTCTGAACTGTTATTTGGTGCATAAGCACAAGCAAAAGTCAGTGCTTATGCACCCAGGACTTGGGTTCAAGAGCCAACGCTAAGGTGAGCCTGACTATATCTAGCCGGTACCACTCAACCTCCTCCACAAGCTCCAGCTCCTTCCCCGCCAGAGAGGTGACGTTTCATGTCCAAATAGCCAGCTTTCTTGTCCATGGAATGGACCACCAAAGATCCCGCCTTGGTCTGCCACCTGATCCACAATGCACTGGACCCTTCATGCTCCTCCTGCAGGTGGTGGGTCCACAGGTGGATGAGCCCATGTATCCGGTTCGGGCTGGGCCCGGCCGAGCCCCATGGGCAAAAGCCCAACTACCAGGCGCCAACCCACAGGCCCCAACCCCAGGCCTGGCTCCAGACTGGGTACACAAACTCTTTTGTAGTATCATGAAATGAGACCAAAGACTTCAAACTGGTGAAATCCACTAAAATCTCTTTATTTAAAAATCTCATTTGAACATGTTATAGGTCCAAACATTTGACCAGAACCAGCAGGTCCAGATCTCTCTCTCACATACACACACACGCACACACACACACGCACGCACACACACACACACACACACATCCTGCACAATTCAAGTTCAACAAGCAACAAAGGGTTAAAAAAGAAAGCGATGGTTTATGTTCAGACAAAGATACAAATATGGTGTTTCTGTGTGTGTGTGTGTGTGTGTGTGTGTGTGCGTGCGTGCGTGCGTGTGTGTGTGCGTGCGTGCGCGCATGTGGTGTGTGTGCGCACACATGTGCTTCACAAAGAGCTCAGCAGGTCTTATTTACACAAATTTATACAATTACAAAAAGACACAACATGTAGGAGGCAGTGACATAATAACAATAATAACATTAATAATAATAATAATAATAATAATAATAATAATAATAATAATAGATTCTCTGAGGGAGGCTTTAGATTTAAGTGGAAGCAGGTGCATACAGCTTTGCAGCAGATTATAATCATACTGTAGCTGGACTATAGTTGGACCATAGTGGACTATAGTTGGACCATAGTGGACTATAGTTGGACCATAGTGGACTATAGCTGGACTATAGATGGACTATAGTTGGACCATAGTGGACTATAGATGGACTATAGTTGGACCATAGTGGACTATAGATGGACTATAGTTGGACCATAGTGGACTATAGTTGGACCATAGTGGACTATAGTTGGACTATAGATGGACTATAGTGGACTATAGTTGGACTATAGTTGGACCATAGTGGACTATAGTTGGACTATAGTTGGACCATAGTGGACTATAGTTGGACCATAGTGGACTATAGTTGGACTATAGATGGACCATAGTGGACTATAGTTGGACCATAGTGGACTATAGTTGGACCATAGTGGACTATAGTTGGACTATAGATGGACTATAGTTGGACCATAGTGGACTATAGTTGGACCATAGTGGACTATAGATAGACTATAGTTGGACCATAGTGGACTATAGATAGACTATAGTTGGACCATAGTGGACTATAGTTGGACCATAGTGGACTATAGATAGACTATAGTTGGACCATAGTGGACTATAGATGGACTATAGCTGGACTATAGTTGGACCATAGTGGACTATAGATAGACTATAGTTGGACCATAGTGGACTATAGATAGACTATAGTTGGACCATAGTGGACTATAGTTGGACCATAGTGGACTATAGATAGACTATAGTTGGACCATAGTGGACTATAGATAGACTATAGTTGGACCATAGTGGACTATAGTTGGACCATAGTGGACTATAGTTGGACCATAGTGGACTATAGATAGACTATAGTTGGACCATAGTGGACTATAGTTGGACCATAGTGGACTATAGTTGGACCATAGTGGACTATAGTTGGACTATAGATGGACTATAGTGGACTATAGTTGGACCATAGTGGACTATAGTTGGACCATAGTGGACTATAGCTGGACTATAGTTGGACCATAGTGGACTATAGATGGACTATAGATGGACTATAGTTGGACCATAGTGGACTATAGATGGACTATAGTTGGACCATAGTGGACTATAGATGGACTATAGTTGGACCATAGTGGACTATAGATGGACTATAGTTGGACCATAGTGGACAATAGATGGACTATAGTTGGACCATAGTGGACTGTAGATGGACTATAGATGGACTATAGTTGGACTATAGTTGGACCATAGTGGACTATAGATGGACTATAGTTGGACCATAGTGGACTATAGATGGACTATAGCTGGACTATAGTTGGACCATAGTGGACTATAGTTGGACCATAGTGGACTATAGATGGACTATAGTTGGACCATAGTGGACTGTAGATGGACCATAGTGGACTATAGCTGGACTATAGTTGGACCATAGTGGACTATAGATGGACTATAGCTGGACTATAGTTGGACCATAGTGGACTATAGATGGACCATAGTGGACTATAGATGGACTATAGTTGGACCATAGTGGACTATAGATGGACTATAGCTGGACTATAGTTGGACCATAGTGGACTATAGTTGGACCATAGTGGACTATAGATGGACTATAGTTGGACCATAGTGGACTGTAGATGGACCATAGTGGACTATAGCTGGACTATAGTTGGACCATAGTGGACTATAGATGGACTATAGCTGGACTATAGTTGGACCATAGTGGACTATAGATGGACCATAGTGGACTATAGATGGACTATAGTTGGACCATAGTGGACTATAGTTGGAGTATAGATGGGCTATAGATGGACTATAGATGGACTATAGTTGGACTATAGATGGACTATAGTTGGAGTATAGATGGGCTACAGCTGGACTATAGATGGACTATAGATGGACTATAGTTGGACTATAGTTGGACTATAGATGGACTATAGTTGGAGTATAGATGGGCTATAGATGGACTATAGATGGACTATAGTTGGACCATAGTGGACTATAGATGGACTATAGTTGGACCATAGTGGACTATAGATGGACTATAGTTGGACCATAGTGGACTATAGATGGACTATAGATGGACTATAGTTGGACCATAGTGGACTATAGATGGACTATAGTTGGACCATAGTGGACTATAGATGGACTATAGTTGGACCATAGTGGACTATAGATGGACCATAGTGGACTATAGATAGACTATAGTTGGACCATAGTGGACTATAGATGGACTATAGATGGACTATAGATGGACTATAGTTTGACTATAGATGGACTATAGATGGACTATAGTTGGACTATAGTTGGACTATAGATGGACTATAGTTGGAGTATAGATGGACCATAGTGGACTATAGATGGACTATAGTTGGACTATAGTGGACTATAGATGGACAATAGTGGACTATAGTTGGACTATAGATGGACTATAGTGGGCTATAGATGGACTATAGATGGACTATAGTTGGACCATAGTGGACTATAGATGGACTATAGCTGGACTATAGTTGGACCATAGTGGACTATAGTTGGACCATAGTGGACTATAGATGGACTATAGTTGGACCATAGTGGACTATAGTTGGACCATAGTGGACTATAGTTGGACCATAGTGGACTATAGTTGGACCATAGTGGACTATAGTTGGACTATAGATGGACCATAGTGGACTATAGATGGACTATAGGTGGACTATAGTTGGACTATAGATGGACTTTAGATGGACTATAGTTTGACTTTAGATGGACTATGGATGGACTATAGTTGGACCATAGTGGAATATAGGTGGACTATAGTTGGACCATAGTGGACTATAGATGTACTATAGTTGGACCATAGTGGACTATAGTTGGACCATAGTGGACTATAGTTGGACCATAGATGGACTATAGTTGGACTATAGTTGGACTATAGTGGACTATAGATGGACTATAGTTGGACCATAGTGGACTATAGATGGACTATAGTTGGACCATAGTGGACTATAGTTGGACCATAGTGGACTATAGTTGGACCATAGTGGACTATAGATGGCCTATAGTTGGACCATAGTGGACTATAGATGGACTATAGGTGGACTATAGTGGACTATAGTGGACTATAGTTGGACCATAGTGGACTATAGATGGACTATAGTTGGACCATATTGGACTATAGTTGTACCATAGTGGACTATAGTTGGACCATAGTGGACTATAGATGGACTATAGTTGGACCATAGTGGACTATAGTTGGACCATAGTGGACTATAGTTGGACCATAGTGGACTATAGTTGGACCATAGTGGACTATAGATAGACTATAGTTGGACCATAGTGGACTATAGTTGGACCATAGTGGACTATAGTTGGACCATAGTGGACTATAGTTGGACCATAGTGGACTATAGGTGGACTATAGTTGGACCATAGTGGACTATAGATGGACTATAGTTGGACCATAGTGGACTATAGATGGACTATAGTTGGACCATAGTGGACTATAGATGGACTATAGTTGGACCATAGTGGACTATAGTTGGACCATAGTGGACTATAGTTGGACCATAGTGGACTATAGTTGGACCATAGTGGACTATAGATAGACTATAGTTGGACCATAGTGGACTATAGATAGACTATAGTTGGACCATGTGGACTATAGTTGGACCATAGTGGACTATAGTTGGACTATAATGGAGTATAGTGGACTATAGGTGGACTATAGTTGGACCATAGTGGACTAAAAATGTACTATAGTTGGACCATAGTGGACTATAGTTGGACCATAGATAGACTATAGTTGGACCATAGTGGACTATAGATGGACTATAGTTGGACCATAGTGGACTATAGATGGACTATAGCTGGACTATAGATGGACTATAGATGGACTATAGTTTGACTTTAGATGGACTATGGATGGACTATAGATGGACTATAGTTGGACCATAGTGGACTATAGTTGGACCATAGTGGACTATAGATAGACTATAGTTGGACCATAGTGGACTATAGATAGACTATAGTTGGACCATAGTGGACTATAGTTGGACCATAGTGGACTATAGATAGACTATAGTTGGACCATAGTGGACTATAGATAGACTATAGTTGGACCATAGTGGACTATAGTTGGACCATAGTGGACTATAGTTGGACCATAGTGGACTATAGTTGGACTATAGTTGGACCATAGTGGACTATAGATGGACTATAGTTGGACCATAGTGGACTATAGTTGGACTATAGATGGACTATAGTGGGATAAAAGTGGACTATAGTTGGACCATAGTGGACTATAGATGGACTATAGTTGGACCATAGTTGACTGTAGATGGACTATAGTGGACTATAGTTGGACTATAGTGGACTATAGTTGGACCATAGTGGACTATAGTTGGACCATAGTGGACTATAGTTGGACCATAGTGGACTATAGTTGGACTATAGATGGACTATAGTGGACTATAGTTGGACCATAGTGGACTATAGATGGACCATAGTGGACTATAGATGGACTATAGTTGGACCATAGTGGACTATAGATGGACTATAGCTGGACTATAGTTGGACCATAGTGGACTATAGTTGGACCATAGTGGACTATAGATGGACTATAGTTGGACCATAGTGGACTATAGATGGACTATAGGTGGACCATAGTGGACTATCGATGGACTATAGTTGGACCATAGTGGACTATAGTTGGACTATAATGGAGTATAGATGGACCATAGTGGACTATAGTTGGACCATAGTGGACTAAAAATGTACTATAGTTGGACCATAGTGGACTATAGTTGGACTATAGTGGACTTTAGTTGGACCATAGTGGACTATAGTTGGACTATAGTTGGACCATAGTGGACTATAGTTGGACTATAGTGGACTATAGTTGGACTATAGTGGACTATAGATGGACCATAGTGGACTATAGTTGGACCATAGTGGACTATAGATGGACTATAGTTGGACCATAGTGGACTATAGTTGGACTATAGTGGACTATAGTTGGACCATAGTGGACTATAGTTGGACCATAGTGGACTATAGATGGACTATAGTTGGACCATAGTGGACTATAGTTGGACCATAGTGGACTATAGTTGGACTATAGATGGACTATAGATGGAGTATGGATGGACTATAGTTGGACTATAGATGGACTATAGATGGACTATAGTTGGACTATAGTTGGACCATAGTGGACTATAGTTGGACCATAGTGGACTATAGTTGGACCATAGTGGACTATAGTTGGACTATAGATGGACTATAGATGGAGTATAGTTGGACTATAGATGGACTATAGTTGGACTATAGTTGGACTATAGATGGACTATAGTTGGACTATAGATGGACTATAGTTTGACTATAGATGGACTATAGTTGGACTATAGATGGACTATAGTTTGACTATAGATGGACTATAGTTGGACTATAGTTGGACTATAGATGGACTATAGATGGACTATAGTTTGACTTTAGATGGACTATGGATGGACTATAGTTGGACTATAGTTGGACTATAGATGGACAATAGATGGACTATAGTTGGACTATAGATGGACTATAGATGGGCTATAGATGGGCTATAGTTGGAGTATAGATGGGCTATAGATGGACTATAGATGGACTATAGTTGGACTATAGATGGACTATAGATGGGCTATAGATGGGCTATAGATGGACTATAGTTGGAGTATAGATGGACTATAGATGGACTATAGATGGGCTATAGATGGATTATAGTTGGAGTATAGATGGACTATAGATGGGCTATAGACGGACTATAGTTGGAGTATAGATGGACTATAGATGGGCTATAGATGGACTATAGTTGGAGTATAGATGGACTATAGATGGGCTATAGATGGACTATAGTTGGAGTATAGATGGACTATAGATGGACTATAGATGGGCTATAGATGGACTATAGTTGGACTATAGCTGGACTATGGTTGGACTATAGATGGGCTATAGATGGACTATAGATGGGCTATAGATGGACTATAGTTGGAGTATAGATGGGCTATAGATGGACTATAGATGGGCTATAGATTAACTATAGATGGACTATAGATGGACTATAGTTTGACTATAGATGGACTATAGTTGCACTATAGTTGGATTATAGATGGACTATAGATGGACTATAGTTTGACTATAGATGGACTATAGATATACTATGGATGGACTATAGTTGGACTATAGTTGGACTATAGATGGACAATAGATGGACTATGGATGGACTATAGTTGGACTATAGTTTGACTATAGATGGACTATAGATCGACTATAGTTGGACTATAGTTGGACTATAGATGGACAATAGATGGACTATGGATGGACTATAGTTGGACTATAGTTTGACTATAGATGGACTATAGATCCACTATAGTTGGACTATTGTTTGACTATAGATGGACAATAGATGGACTATAGCTGGACTATAGTTTGACTATAAATGGACTATAGATGGACTATAGATGGACTATAGATGGACTATAGTTTGACTATAGATGGACTATAGATGGGCTATAGATGGACTATAGTTGGAGTATGGGCTATAGATGGACTATAGTTGGAGTATAGATGGGCTATAGATGGACTATAGATGGACTATAGTTGGAGTATAGATGGACAATAGATGGACTATAGATGGGCTATAGTTTGACTATAGATGGATTATAGCTGGACTATAGTTGGACTATAGATGGACTATAGATGGACTATAGATGGACTATAGATGGACTATAGATGGACTATAGAAGGACTATTGTTGGAGTATAGATGGACTATAGATGGACTATAGCTGGACTATAGATGGACTATAGATGGACTATAGATGGACTATAGATGGACTATAGCTGGACTATAGATGGACTTTAGATGGACTATAGCTGGACTATAGTTGGAGTATAGATGGACTATAGTTGGAGTATAGATGGGCTACAGCTGGACTATAGATGGACTATAGATTGACTATAGCTGGACTACAGTTGGAGTATAGATGGGCTATAGCTGGACTATAGATGGACTATAGATGGACTATAGATGGACTATAGATGGACTATAGCTGGACTATAGTTGGAGTATAGATGGACTATAGATGGACTATAGATGGACTATAGATGGACTATAGATGGACTATAGATGGACTATAGCTGGACTATAGTTGGAGTATAGATGGACTATAGTTGGAGTATAGATGGACTATAGTTGGAGTATAGATGGGCTACAGCTGGACTATAGATGGACTATAGATGGACTATAGTTGGACTATAGTTGGACTATAGATGGACTATAGTTGGAGTATAGATGGGCTATAGATGGACTATAGATGGACTATAGTTGGACTATAGATGGACTATAGTTGGAGTATAGATGGGCTATAGATGGACTATAGATGGACTATAGATGGGCTATACACTCTAAAAAGTAAAACCATCATTTACTTAAATTTTTTAGTGTAACATTTTACACTCAATAATTTTGAGTAGATTGGAGACAATTATATTAAGTAAAAACCAACTTTATCAATATAATTGTCTCCAATCTATAATTGTCTCCAATCTATAATTGGGGCGGCATTAGCTCAGTTGGGAGAGTGGCCAGTCTGGTAACCAGAGGGTCACCGGTTAAATCCCCAGCTCTGGCTGGGTTAGATTGTCGTTGTGTCCTTGGGCAAGACACTTCACCACCTTACTGTGTGAGTGTGACTGTGTGTGAATGTTGGTGGTGGTCAGAAGGGCCAATGGTCAGAATGTCAGCCTCTCTTCTGTCAGTCTGCCCCAGGGCAGCTGTGGCTACAGACGTCTGTCGTAGTTTACCACCACCGGTGAGAATGACTGTGTGAATGAATGATGCAACTCTGTAAAGCGTCTTTAAGTGACCTAGAAAAGCGCTATATAAAACTGATGCATTATTATTATTAAAATTGTTGAGTGTAAAAATGTTACACAGATTAAATGAAGTAACGTGCAGGATTATTTTTTTCAGTGTAGATGGACTATAGTAGATGATCTGTAGAACAGACGTCATCTTCAACGTCCACATCATCATCATCGTTGTCCTCCAGCATGTATGAGTCTGGTTCTGGTTCCTGTTGCAGGTTCGGTCTTAGCTCCTCCACGTTCCGGTCGTTCAGCTCGCCCTCACTGGAGTTCTCTGCGCTCCGCTCCAGGTCTGCCGGTGTCTTCCGTTCATCCTGTGCCTTCCTCAGTTGCTTTTTGTGCTTCATCCTCCGGTTCTGGAACCAGGTCTTCACCTGCGTCCAGGTGAGGGGGAGAGCCAGGAGAAACACTCGTTAGACAGCGGGCTGGTGTCACGGAACAACCGTAGATCAGCTCCTAATGTTTCATGTAAATGTGATTATTATCAGCTGACTGAACAAACAACAATACAATCTATTAACAAAATAAAATAATTAAAAATCGGTCTTTAAAAGAC
This sequence comes from Callopanchax toddi, assembly GCA_006937965.1. Classification (NCBI taxonomy): domain Eukaryota; kingdom Metazoa; phylum Chordata; class Actinopteri; order Cyprinodontiformes; family Nothobranchiidae; genus Callopanchax; species Callopanchax toddi. The sequence continues at coordinate 30,460 of SSNR01000896.1, read as the reverse complement.
AAGAAGTCACACTGTGATCCCTTCTAGATAGAGAGAGGTCTACACACACACACACACACACACACACACACACACACACACACACACACACACACACACACACACACACACACACACACACACTTATATTTGCCAGACGTGTCAGATCTAGTTTTTAACTAACCAAACCGCCCAGCTGATTTTTTGTTTTCTAGTTTTAAATAACAAATAATCTATGACCAAAATAAAAAACAGAATCAAATCAAATCAGACAAAGAATCACTGAACAAAACATTCAACACAAAAACACAAAAAACAGACAAAATCACGGAAGACAATTAGACGGTTAAATAGAAACATAATAAAATAAATAAATACGAAATACAAATAAAATACTACATTATAATTCAAACATTTTCTAAAATATTCATAAAAACAAAACTGTAAATTAAAAAATAAAACAATAATCAACAAAACTAAAAACATCTAAACATCATAAAATAGAAGTGGTCTTTAAAGGAAATGAAACAAAAGACCAGAAGAGAAGACAAACTGAAATAGAATGAAACGAAACAACGAAAGAAAAACGAAGAAAAACTCAATAAAATACTAATTTGAATCAAATAAATCAGAAATTAATAAATCAAATACATTAAAATAAAATACAAACAACGAGAAAATAAACAGAATAAATAAAATAAAGATTAAACACAACAAACTCCAACGAAACGAAATCAATTCAATCAACAACATTCTGAAGAAAACATTCAGAAACACCGAAATTCTACAAATCAGCATCGCGCGCGCCGCGCGTGTACCTGCGTCTCGGAGAGGCTGAGCGCCGTGGCCAGCTCCACGCGCTCCGGTGTGGACAGGTACCGCTGCACCTCGAAGCGCTTCTCCAGACCGGACAGCTGCGAGTCGGAGAACACCGTCCGGGCCTTCCGCCGCCGGCAGTGCTTCCCCGGTAGGTCGGTGTGGTGCTGGAACAGCGCGGGGAGCTGCATCCCTGATGGGGAGACCGGAACCGTTAGAACACCGGGACAGGACCGGGTCTGAGGGTCTGGACCTCCTGATGATGGAACTAGACCATCAGGTCTGAACCGGTCTGATCCGGATCACAGACTCGTTGATAAATGGAGGTTTTTAGACTTTTTAATTCTGGTGATTTTTCCTGAATTAATAGTAGAACTCCGCTGTATTTCACTACTGATCTATAATTCTTATTATTATTATTGAACACTTGATTGGAAGTGAATTCGTTCGTTTAGGCCTGATTCTGTTGAGTTTCTTCTTTATTTTATTTGAGTTGATCTTCCTGTTTAGATTGATTTTTATTTTATTATTCTTATTTTTGATGATTTTAATTTTCGTTTTTATTGAATACTTTTGCTTGATAAAACTATTTGATTTTTACCTTTGATTTGATCCTGTTTAAATTGTATTTTTTCTTTTTATCTCTTTTTCGTTTTATTTGACTCTTTTTAGGTTTGATTTGATTTTTATTTTCCCTGATGATTTTATTCTCATTTATTGTTATTTGATTTATTGAGATTCCACCTGTTTTGATTGTTTTTTTGGTTTCTTTCTATTTTATTGACTGTGACTGTTCCTGACCGGTCCGGGCACCGTGCGTGTGACCGGTCTGGTCCTTACCGGAGGTGAAGAAGTACTGCTGATGCTCGGGCTTGTGGAGCGCGTGCGGGTGCGGAGCGAGGATCGGAGTCGGCATCAGCGGGTATCCATAATCCAGGATGGGCATCCGGGCCGCCAGGGAGCCGCAGAACGGGCCCGGTAGGACCTCCCTCAGGGGCTTGGGTTTGTGCAGCAGGATGTCCTCGATGAAGAACGACGTGGACCTCTGAGGAGCCGCGGATCCGAAGTTCAGACTCATGGCGGCGATTCTGGTCCTGGTCCGGGTCCAGGTCTGGTTCTGACTGGACTCAGTCCCTCATCAGTCCTGTCTGCAGCCTGATGCGTCCCGGAGAGTGATTGGTGTGTGTGTGTGTGTGTGTGTGTGTGTGTGTGTGTGTGTGTGTGTGTGTGTGTGTGTGTGTGTGTGTGTGTGTGTGTGTGTAGACCTCTCTCTATCTAGAAGGGATCACAGTGTGACTTCTTGTCTTTTAAAGACCGATTTTTAATTATTTTATTTTGTTAATAGATTGTATTGTTGTTTGTTCAGTCAGCTGA
>SSNR01000896.1:13838-24916 GCA_006937965.1 Callopanchax toddi | reverse complement strand
CTTTGAGTTAACTAGTCTGGTTAGTTCAGGTAGAGACTTTGAGTTAACAAGTCTGGTTAGTTCAGGTAGAGACTTTGAGTTAACTAGTCTGGTTGGTTCAGGTAGAGACTTTGAGTTAACTAGTCTGGTTAGTTCAGGTAGAGACTTTGAGTTAACAAGTCTGGTTAGTTCAGGTAGAGACTTTGAGTTAACTAGTCTGGTTAGTTCAGGTAGAGACTTTGAGTTAACTAGTCTGGTTAGTTCAGGTAGAGAAACAGGAGCTAACCGTCTGGAGTCAGAACTGACAGAGCGATGCTGGATCTAACCTGACTGACCTGATCCACAACGAAGGACAGAAAGTCTTCAGTCTCCATCTGAGTGGGTCAGAGCAGGAGAGACGCTGCTGCTGATGGTTAAACAGATCCTGGGATTTCCTCTGCTCCTCGACACCACGTTAGAGAATCACTCATGTCTCTGACTGCAGAATTAAAAGAGGTCAGCAGATCCTTTAGATGGAGCAGATGAACATGGAGACGAGAAGAGCTCAACTTTTCTGCAGTAAGCTGTGAATGTTGTCTTTTTGTGGTCGGCAGTAGCTCAGTAGGTTTGTGTTGCAACTGTAGGTCACATTGTTGTTGTATCCTTGGGGAAGAGACTTCACCCACATCGCCTGTTGGTGGTGGTAGGAGGGTCTGGTGGTGCCTGTGTCTGGTTGCCTCGGTTCTGTGGATAAGGGCAGTTCACAAGGCGAGATTTTTAGGCCAATGTTTTCCCTGATCCTCTCCTGAAGTCGTATTAACCAAGACCAAGGCCAAGACCAGGTCTTCGCCAACATGCCAATTGGAAACCTTCTGTCTGGAATCAATCCAGACTCTAGACTCAGGTCAGGTTTGCGGCCTAGAGGACTTTGTAATAGCAAGAACTTCTAATTTTGATCTAGAGAAGATCCATATTTTTAAATCCAGCCTCAGTTTATCAATTGCAAGATGAACAGTCCACAGCAGCCAGTGAAGTCCAGGTGATCCCTCTACTGGTGATCCCTCTACTGACTGGACGATCTGGAACCAGCAGTGTGAAGTTTGGTGTGACAAGAACACCAAACTACTCAGTCAACCTGGGTGTTCCTCTCTGGACTCGATGAAACCCACTCTTATCAGCTGTCTGAATCATAAGTCACTGCCTGGTACAGTTCAACCTTCAACTAAATCTGAAATCATGATTGATCAATTATCAGTAATTACTGAAATCAACTCAGCCAGTTTCATTTTATAATTACTCAACTTCACCCTCTTTAAGAAACGTAAATCTCATCATTTTGATAAATGTTTATTAATGTTTTGTTTGTTTTATTTTGTAAATAAATTGGGGAAATATAGTAACAAATTGATTTTTATAAACTTTATTTTGTCTCTGTGTCTAATTATTAATAAGTGTTGATTCCCTGGCAAACCAAAACAACCTGCTATTTCTAGAGTCAATCTGATATTAAAGGTCTAATGAGCTGATCATCATCATCATCAGTTTTATATAGCGCTTTTCTAGGTCACTCAAAGACGCTTTACAGAGTTGCATTATTCATTCACACAGTCATTCTCACCGGTGGTGGTAAACTACGACAGACGTCTGTAGCCACAGCTGCCCTGGGGCAGACTGACAGAAGAGAGGCTGCCATTCTGACCATCGGCCCTTCTGACCACCACCAACATTCACACACAGTCACACTCACATTCACACAGGCAAGGTGGTGAAGTGTCTTGCCCAAAGACACAACGACAATCTAACCCAGCCGGAGCTGGGGATCGAACCGGTGACCCTCTGGTTACCAGACCGGCCACTCTCCCAACTGAGCTAATACCGCCCCAAGATGATGATGATGACATTATACTTCAATAGATACTTTTGGTATTTTATTTACCATTTATTAAGTGTGACGACTTTACAAATGTTACATATATAAATTATTAAAGGTCCCATATTCTGCAGCCTTCCCCTTTTTTTTTTTTCTTTTTTTAACCCCGTGTCCTGTCCGGCTGTGGAGCAAACAGAATAATGTCTGAGTGCCAAAAACAAGGTGAGAGGTTACAGCCACTGCTATAAAACTCCTCCTGATTTTTGTTTAAATATAACCCCCAAAATCTTTATTAGAATATTTTTATGGTTGATTGGACACGGAGCCTGAAAGTGAAGGGAAGGGTACAGAAAGAGGGATGGGGGAGAAAGTAAACAGAAAAAGAAGAGAACAAGAGACGTGAAGAGTCCACTTCTAGACCTGTAAATAAAGCACAAACAAACAAAACAGGAGAAAAGATACAACAGCAACAAACAGCATATGAATACACAACAGTTGTGATATTCTTCAAATGTATACGTATACACCAGTTCAAGAGAGTTCAGTGCCAACCACAGCCCCAGTCAATGTGTCTGAAAACACCTGAGTCGTCTTTATGTGAGCACCTTGTGATCACCTGTGTGTGTATATGCGCGCTTGTTTATGTAAGGTTTCTCTATTGAAACATTCAATAGCAATTGCAACCTTCCCTTTCTAAAGATCATTTAACAGTCATATCAGTCCCAAAGACCCAAAAGTGTTCAAATATTTTTACTGTCTTCACTTCCTGTTGTGTTCCACCCTATGAGTGTTTGGTTTTGGTTGTTTCCCCCTTTCCCTTAATTTCCTCCTCCACAGATGTTCTCCATTTGTAATCACACCACCTGCCTCTGGTCTCACTAATCACCTCGCTCCTGTGTTGCCTTATCCTCGTCAGGTCCTCATCGTCGTTACTGGTTTTTGTTATTATAAACATCCTCAGTCAAAACACTTCCTGATTCTCATTTTTGTGAAATGTGTTTTGAGCTAATGCTAAAACAGGTGGTTTCTAAATCTTTCCCGTTTCTGACATCAAGAAGGGAAAAGACCACTCCTCTCTAGAGGGCAGAGCCAATCAGAGCATCTTTGTCTACCTGAGCCCCCCCGCCCTTTAAAAACCACGGAGCGCTCATCCTCACAAACGTTAGCTAACATTCATGATGAAGCTACGAGCAAAGCACGGCAGCTGCTTCGTAGATGGTTGATCAACAAGTTATTCCCTTCATCTGAGACCCTGAAGACCCACCAACGTCTCACGAACGCGTGGAGAAGAGAGATGGGTGGGGCTTAGAGAACTGCCCCGCCCATTTGAAAGTAAAGATTATCTTCAGGAGGTTGGATGAAGAACAACAGCTGACCTTAAAGTAAGGGTCAGTTTGACCAACACAGAGCTTTGACCTGTTAGTGAGATGTAAAAAAAATGATTCAGAGTGGAGAGAGAGGGATGAATATGGACCTTTAATAACTAGCACCTCCCATACTTAGTCTACTGTACTCTCTTTGTGCACTTCCCTCTATGCTGGTATTCTTTCCCCTCACTGTGACCTTGGGTAGATCCTGACTAGTGTTCGTCCCTCTAAGCAGTTTGTTGTGGGTCTCATGGTAACTTCTTTGTTACCATATCACTTGTAAGTTGCTTTACATAAAAGAAGCTGATTGAAGAACATAATCAGGAACCATCACATTAATAATCTGGTAAACAGACCAAAGGAACTTCCTGCAAATGAAACTTTATTACAGTTCTAAACATTAAACTGCCGTCAGCAAAATATAGAAATGTGATCAACTCAGGTGATCCGCTCAGGTGATCCGCTCTGGTGATTCACTCTGGCGATCAACTCAGGCGATCCGCTCAGGTGATCTGCTCTGGCGATCCACTCAGGTGATCCGCTCAGGCGATCCACTCAGGTGATCCGCTCTGGCGATCCGCTCTGGCGATCCACTCAGGTGATCCACTCAAGTGATCCGCTCTGGCGATCCACTCAGGTTTATCCGCTCTGGTGATCCACTCAGGTGATCAGCTCTGGTGATCCACTCTGGTGATCCACTCAGGTGATCAGCTCTGGCGATCCACTCAAGTGATCAGCTCTGGTGATCTGCTCTGGCGATCCACTCAGGTGATCCGCTCAGGTGATCCACTCAGGTGATCCGCTCTGGCGATCCACTCAAATGATCTGCTCTGGCGATCCACTCAGGTGATCAGCTTTGGTGATCCGCTCTGGTGATCCACTCTGGTGATCAGCTCTGGTGATCCACTCTGGTGATCCACTTTGGTGATCCACTCAGGTGATCAGCTCTGGTGATCTGCTCTGGTGATCCACTCTGGTGATCAGCTCTAGTAATCAGCTCTGGTGATCCACTCAGGTGATCCACTCAGGTGATCAGCTCTGGTGATCCACTTTGGTGATCCACTCAGGTGATCTGCTCTGGTGATCCACTCTGGTGATCAGCTCTGGTAATCAGCTCTGGTGATCCACTCAGGTGATCAGCTCTGGTGGTTCGCACTGGCGATCCACTCTGGTGATCCACTCTGGTGATCCACTCAGGTGATCAGCTCTGGTGATCTGCTCTGGCGATCCACTCAGGTGATCAGCTCTGGTAATCCACTCTGGTGATCCACTCAGGTGATCAGCTCTGGTGATCAGCTCAGGTGAAGGGAAATGATCCAAAGTCATTTAACTGGTAAAAATCTCAGGCTCTTTAAAAAAATGTTTAATGGATTTCAAAAAAATTCTGGTTTTGACACAAATAATAAAGAAAAGGTTTCTTCATTTGAAATAAACCATGGTGGATAAAACTAGTGAGTTAACTTCCTCTAAGAGAGGAGGCTGGAAGTGTCTGCTGGATCAACTCCCTCCATGAAGCTTCAATTCTCAAACCAATCACACGCCTGGAAAGAAAAAGAGGTGTTGTACTTGATATGAACACCTAACATTAATAAAACATTAAGAAATGACATTTAGATTAGCATGACATCATTTTAATAGACATCCAGAACCTGAAAGAGGGGTTTTCATTAAAGGTGTGCTCTGCTGGAAAACCATTGTTTTCATGTATGTTCTGATTAATATCTGAGCTCTGAGCAGATGATAAATGATGGATGGGTTAATATCCAGATAGTTTATATCTCTCCATGTATCCATCACATCACCTTCCACTGGATGTAGAATGAGCTCATTAGATGTCAAATCTATATTTACAGTTATCTTGGTGAGGGTAACTAAAAGTAATGCAGTAGTAGTGTAATGCCTTACATTTAAAACCCAGTAATATTGTGATGTAAGGGATTACTTTAACCGGTAATAAATAATGCATTACAGTTTTGAAGTCTCTTTCATCATGTCCTGCAGGTGGTGGATCCACAAGAGACTGGTCCAGTGTTGTTCTTTTTTCAAACCAAACTTGACACTTGACAACATTAAACTGACCTCTGAATCTAGAACACTACTTCTTTTCATTTGGAACACTTTAGGTCTCAGAGAAGTTCTGCTTTCAGGAAGGGAAGCTGTGAAGGACCTCCAGGCAGGTGTCTGGAGAAGAAGCTCACTGCACTGCAGATCCTGTGACATGATGTTGTCTTCATTCAGGCCATCATCTGGCTGTATTTTCATCTGTTGTGCTCCCCCTCCTGCTTACACACACACACACACGCACACACACACACACACACACACCAAACCTGAAAGATGAAAGGAGAAGAGTAGCTCTATTACCTGCATTACAGCAAGTTGCTCAGACCAATTGACAACAACAAAATGCTCCAGAAAAAGCTTTTTTTTTTTCTTGAGATTTGAGTGCTGCACTTACATCTAACTTCATTTTTATAGACCACAACCTATTTTCCTCCAGCTGCAGTGTGGCAGCCAGGAAGGCATTTGATATCCTCCCATGGATCATCAAAGTGGACAATATGCTACAGAGACTGAATCCAAAATCCATGTTTTCTTAAATCTGTCCGGCTTTTCAGAGAATAACTTTGTTGTGCAAAGTCTCAATTGCTGTGGGATCTCTGTGGTATGAAGGGAGAGTAATGTGACAGGAGTAATTACACGAGTTATGAGGCTGCAGCACATCCAGCTCTGCAGCCGTTAAACTAACATCAGCTCTAAACCGTCCTCTCATTTCCTACTTAGAGGATTTACTTTGTCACAATCTGGTGTAGTTGTTATGATGATGGTTTTCATTCTAGCCCACAGTGGGACACGTGTTCACTCAGGTTCATTTCAAACCCTTATGATAAATAAACAGGATGTTACTGTGTCTGATACAGCTCTATAAATTAGATATTTAAAGGGACATTCCACCAGAAAGTGATTTTTGTCTGTTTCCATATTCCTCATACAGTAGTCAGATCAGAGTAACCAGCCCAGCTGTTATCCTGATCCAGCAGTACTCCTTTAGCATTAGCTTAGCATAAAACACTGTAAGTGAATGGTAACAACTAGCATTGTGAGAAAAGAGTCCTTAAATCTCACTCAGTAGTGATACTAGTGATACTAATTCTGTCTAGTGACCTCAGTAAACAGATCGACTGAGAATGAAAATAAAAAGTAACATGAAGGAATTACAGGAACTATTTTAGAGTAGGGACTACTTTATGACAAAGAACAGCTGTAAGCCTCCACTGAACGGTGAAAGGACATGACGCAGTGTCTCCAAAGACGTCTGTAAATACAGATCCTGGCTACTAGACTGAACCTGGTAAAGTTTTTTGAAGATAATCTCTGAGCACCTCCTGTGTTGTTTCTCATCGTCTGTGAGGTTTGAAACCAACGTTCGGATACGTGTTTATGGAAGTACGTCTCCTTGGAGACGCTGCGTCATGTCTCTGCGCCGTCCAGCTGCAGTAGCTTCTCTCCTTCCTGTTTTTATGGTTCCAAACATTTAGTTGAGTCGACTCGTTGGCAGACTCAGCTCTAGACCTACATTTAAAAACAGAAAGAAGTCAAATATTTTACTAGCTCAGGTCCGGCTGTCCTTTGTCTAAATGCTTAAATCAACTCCAAATTGAAATTTCAAACCTTCAAATGGCTAATTTGTGCAGAAAGTGCTTTCAGCGTTTTCCCAGTAAATTAAGGGCGTCTCTAATCCTGAGAGCATGTGGCTGGTGGAGCCTCTCCTCAGCCAGCCGTGAGGCGGCGTGGACGGGGAGAGAAACCTTCCCACTTAAGCACTTAAATGAATATATCAAGAAACTAATATGTCATTTTAATTGCATGATTAAGGAAGACGCTACTTCACTTGCCCCTCTTCCATCTTGGTTGATTTCCAGTGTGAGCACACATTAGATTGATCTATAAAAGCCTGCAGAAATCACAACACTTAAGTCTTTTCATTTTTCCTCCCTAATTAAATAATTGAAATTCTAGTCAGTGTCTGCACTCAGGCTACACACAAACATCAGCCTGCTCCCGGCTGAGTGAATCATGAAAGCCTTGTTTTTATCTTTGCTTGTTTGTACCTTTTTCTTTTTCCTCCACCGTTTTCTTTCTGGCATCCAAGAGCCTCAGATTTACTCCATCTGTTAAACCCAAAAATAGATCAGTGCATCTATTTTGCTGAGATTTGTCCATCCCATTAAGTGATTGCGTGCAGAAATGGCAGGGACATTTCTGCTGATACGTTCCCTGAAACAGTGCTGGCAGACATTAGGAACACATTACTGAGTCCCATTTTCTCCCAGCCACAAGGATATCCATTAGACTGACACACAGCCCTAAATTTTTCCATTTTCTCCCTCACCAAACTTGACTTTACACATTATTTCTGCCTCTGTTTTGTCATTTGCAGCCACAAATTGTATCAAGGAAAAAGCACCTTTCAGCATGTGGCTCCTCTTCCCAGGGCTATTTGCTGGGACTTGATTCTGAAGCGTCAAAATGAGCCCGTCGTTATGGATAATCAGAAGTGACAGCAGAGAGCTTTAAAGTCCATACAAGTTGGCCCACAGCAGAAAGTTTCTGTCTGTGTGAAATCAATGTGTAAAAACAGCAAACCGTGAAGACAGGAAGCTTCAACGACGAGGACGCTGAAGGTAAGACTGCACCTCGTATAGAACCTCATCTACAGCTCCAAGCACAACCTTTTACCCAAATGTTTTAAAAAACATTTTTAAACCATCTAATTCATTTTCTAGATTAAAAAGAACAAACATTTAAAAAGCAGCTTAAAAATCTGAAGAAAAGAAAGAACAACATACAAAAGTTCAAGAATAAAAAAAACAAGCATTCAAAAGGTTTATTAAAAAATGGAATTTAAAAGTTAAATGGTACAAATACTCAAACTGATCAACAAAATTAAATATTATGATTTAAAATGTTAAATTAGAAACTACCAATTGTCTAAAAAGTGAACTAAATAAATATATTTAAACTTTAAAAAAATGAAACAAAAAGGCCTTAAAGAGGTAAAAAAGAAAAGAAAATGTTGAAAAATAAACTAAAGAGAAAAACATCAGAGAATTTTCCATTAATATTTACGTCATAACTCTCAGTGTCTGAAGCCTTAGAGAAGAAAACGGAGCTGTTTATTAGCTAAAATTTATATAACAATCATATAATCACATGTTGTGTAATTATTTAACAATTTAAATGTCATGTCCCATTAAAGCTGTAGCTCCTTCACCAGGGGGCAGCAGAGGGCAGGTTGTTGGTGAAGGTACTAATCCTGACACTCCAGTAAGGCCAGAGAACGACGATCGACTAAGACAAGACAAGAATAAAATCTCTGGAGGACTACTACTAATAAAAACCTTTATAGTAATGATAATAATAATAATGACCTTAATACTACTAATAATAATCCTTATAGTAATGATAATAATAATAATGACCTTAATACTACTAATAAAAACCCTTATAATAATGATAATAATAATAATGACCTTAATACTACTAATAATAACCCTTATAGTAATAATAATAATAATAATGACCTTAATACTACTAATAATAAAAACCCTTATAGTAATGATGATAATAATAATAATGACCTTAATACTACTAATAAAAACCCTTATAGTAATGATAATAATAATAATGACCTTAATACTACTAATAATAAAAACCCTTATAGTAATGATGATAATAATAATAATGACCTTAATACTACTAATAAAAACCCTTATAGTAATGATAATAATAATAATGACCTTAATACTACTAATAATAAAAACCCTTATAGTAATGATGATAATAATAATAATGACCTTAATACTACTAATAAAAACCCTTATAGTAATGATAATAATAATAATGACCTTAATACTACTAATAATAAAAACCCTTATAGTAATGATGATAATAATAATAATGACCTTAATACTACTAATAAAAACCCTTATAGTAATGATAATAATAATAATGACCTTAATACTACTAATAATAAAAACCCTTATAGTAATGATGATAATAATAATAATGACCTTAATACTACTAATAAAAACCCTTATAGTAATGATAATAATAATAATGACCTTAATACTACTAATAATAAAAACCCTTATAGTAATGATGATAATAATAATAATGACCTTAATACTACTAATAAAAACCCTTATAGTAATGATAATAATAATAATGACCTTAATACTACTAATAATAACCCTTTAAAATAATAATAATAACAACAACAACATTAATAATCATCATAATTATAAAGGTATAATTAATAAAGGGTTATTATTATTATTATTATAAATATTATAATAACCCTTAATAATAAAGGGTTAATATAATAATTATTATTATTGTTATTATAACCATCATTAATATTATTTAAAAGTGTTATTATTATTATTATTATTATTATTATTATTATTATTATTATAGAGAGTACTGTAAATAGGATTAAAAATGAAGGAACATTATAATGTAAATGTATGTATAATCAATATCAATAATAATAATAATGTATGCTAATAATATTATATTCTTATTTAATTTGTGAATTATTTTAACTTTAGTCATTGTCCTCACCTTTAATATGATACAGGGACATATACATATATATATATATACATATTACATAAATACACCTATATACACACATATATACATATTACATAAATACACCTATATATACATATACACATATTACATAAATACACCTATATACACACATATATACATATTACATAAGTACACCTATATACACATATATACATATTACATAAATACACCTATATACACACATATATACATATTACACAAATACACCTATATACACACAAATATACATATTACATAAATACACCTATATACACATATATAGATATTACATAAATACACCTATATACACATATGTACATATTACATAAATACACCTATATACACATATATACATATTACATAAATACACCTATATGTACATATTACATAAATACACCTATATATACATATTACATAAATACACCTATATATACATATTACATTAATACACCTATATACACATATATACATATAACATAAATACACCTATATATGCATATTACATAAATACACCTATATACACATATGTACATATTACATAAATACACCTATATACACACATATATACATATTACATAAATACACCTATATATACATATATACATATTACATAAATACACCTATATACATACATATATACATATTACATAAATACACCTATATACACACATATATACATATTACATAAATACACGTATATATACATATATACATATTACATAAATACACCTATATACACACATATACATATTACATAAATACACCTATATACATATATATATATATATATATATATATATATATATATATATATATATATATATATATATATACATATTACATAAATACACCTATATACACACATATATACATATTACATAAATACACCTATATATACATATATACATATTACATAAATACACCTATATACATATTACATAAATACACCTATATACACATATATACATATTACATAAATACACCTATATATACATATTACATAAATACACCTATATATACATATTACATAAATACACCTATATACACATATATACATATTACATAAATACACCTATATACACATATATACATATTACATAAATACACCTATATACATATTACATAAATACACCTATATACACATATATACATATTACATAAATACACCTATATACACATATATACATATTACATAAATACACCTATATACACATATATACATATTACATAAATACACCTATATA
>SSNR01000896.1:0-13755 GCA_006937965.1 Callopanchax toddi | reverse complement strand
TACATATATATATACATATTACATAAATACACCTATATACACACATATATACATATTACAAAAATACACCTATATATACATATATACATATTACATAAATACACCTATATACACATATATACATATTACATAAATACACCTATATACATATTACATAAATACACCTATATATACATATTACATAAATACACCTATATACATATTACATAAATACACCTATATACACATATATACATATTACATAAATACACCTATTTACATATTACATAAATACACCTATATACACACATATATACATATTACATAAATACACCTATATATACATATATACATATTACATAAATACACCTATATACATACATATATACATATTACATAAATACACCTATATACATATATATATATATATATATATACATATTACATAAAAACACCTATATACACACATATATACATATTACATAAATACACCTATATATATATACATATTACATAAATACACCTATATACATATACACATATTGCATAAATACACCTATATACACACATATAGACATATTACACAAGTACACCTATATACACACACATATATACATATTACATAAATACACCTATATACACACACATATATACATATTACATAAATACACCTATATACACACACATATATACATATTACATAAATACACCTATATACACACATATATACATATTACACAAATACACCTATATACACACAAATATACATATTACATATGTGAAAGGCGCTATATAAATAAACTTTACTTACTTACTTACTTACTTACATAAATACACCTATATACACATATATAGATATTACATAAATACACCTATATACACGTATATAGATATTACATAAATACACCTATATACACATATGTACATATTACATAAATACACCTATATATACATATTACATAAATACACCTATATACACATATATACATATTACATAAATACACCTATATGTACATATTACATAAATACACCTATATATACATATTACATAAATACACCTATATATACATATTACATAAATACACCTATATACACATATATACATATTACATAAATACACCTATATATGCATATTACATAAATACACCTATATACACATATGTACATATTACATAAATACACCTATATATACATATTACATAAATACACCTATATACATATTACATAAATACACCTATATACACATATATACATATTACATAAATACACCTATATACACAAATACACATATGACATAAATACACCTATATACACACATATTCATATTACATAAATACACCTATATACACATATTACATAAATACACCTATATATACATATATACATATTACATAAATACACCTATATACACATATATACATATTACATAAATACACCTATATACATATTACATAAATACACCTATATACATATTACATAAATACACCTATATACACATATGTACATATTACATAAATACACCTATATACACAAATACACATATGACATAAATACACCTATATACACACATATTCATATTACATAAATACACCTATATACACATATTACATAAATACACCTATATACACATATATGCATATTACATAAATACACCTATATACACATATATACATATTACATAAATACACCTATATACATATTACATAAATACACCTATATACATATTACATAAATACACCTATATACACATATGTACATATTACATAAATACACCTATATACACATATTACATAAATACACCTATATACACATATGTACATATTACATAAATACACCTATATACACATATATGCATATTACATAAATACACCTATATACACATATATACATAATTACATAAATACACCTATATATATATCTCAGTTTCTGAATATCATCAGAGAGGAGACGCTTTGTTTCCTTGAACATCATCACTGCTGTTGAAACTGGACCAGATCTGAGAATTTGATCATTTTTGAGTTTAAAGAAAGAGGATTGGTGTGATCTCAGTAACCAGTATTATGAATTATTCTTATAGCTCTTTTCTGCAATATAGTTATCAATGCTAATGTACTGTTGTAGGTATTACCCCATACTTCAACACAGTAGTTAAGGCATGGCAGAATCAGAGAGGAGTAAAGAATACAGAGTTCAGAATGTGTTTGACTCTATTTAGTACTGAGATAGTTTTACTCTGTACGTGTTTACGTGAGGTTTTATCATCCATATCTACCCCAGGAACTTGATTTCATTCACTCTCTCAGTCTCAACACCATCCACCAAGAATATTAATGCAACTGCTCCTTTTGTTTTTTACAAAAAGCATGAATTTGATTATATTTAAGATTAATGTTAATTTATTGAAATAAAAAACAATTTTTTAATCACTTGGGTTGCCATACCGTGTGTTTGGTCTCTGGTGGAGACGAGTCTGTCAGTCAGACCAGAACCCAGCAGGTCCCTCTGGATCAGATCATTAGTGATCAGTGGGAGCGGTGTGTGTGTGTGTGTGTGTGTGTGTGTGTGTGTGTGTGTGTGTGTGTGTGTGTGTGTGTGTGTGTGTGTGTGTGTGTGTGTGTGTGTGTGTGTGTGTGTGTTGTTTTAAATAAGAACACAGGAGTTCTCCTGGTCTAAACAGGAAGTCCAAAGGGGACCGGATCACGTTTGGGGTTGGTATTTCTTCATTCCTCCTGATTATTTATAAAAATGTTTATTAATTTAATTTTTTAAATTATTTTAATTTGTTATTTTTATATTTTTTTCTTTATCTACTATATGTGCTTATTAGTTTTAATAATAATTGTAATGAGTGTGTGTTGTAGTAGGCGTGGCGACTCCCTGGGATCAGTTGGGTTAAATTAGCCTGGCTCTGCCCCCGTTGTGACCTTTGACCCTGGCTTAGTGTCTGCTTAATGGGACTCGTTTTCTGCACTCACTAGAAAAGCTGTTTCGTGTCACTGAGGCTTTTCTTTTGTGCTCTGCTGGCTCTGCCCTGCGATAAAGACAATAGTAACAGAATTCATAAGAGGCCAGATGCAGCAACAAACAGGCCGAGCCTTTTAGTGCGGCGGAGAGCAGAATCACAGCGACGTCAGGAGGCGGCTCAAAGGCCACAGAAGCCTCCCGCTAAGCTGACATTCTCTTCGTGCCTTGCCCATTAATGCTGTCATTGTTGTTGCTCCGGCCTCCTGGAGTCCTATCAAAGACCCACAAACCACAACTTAATCCAGGACCCCCCCTCACACACACACACACACACACACACATACACTGCTGAAACCATCTGACAGCATGCAGGTGTGGATAAACTTATTTCACTTCAACATTACTGAGCTGAAAAGGCCATTATTACCTTGTAATTGCAGGAGTCAAATCCAATTAAACTAATCTGTATGTGGGCAGATGCTGCCCCCCCCCCCCCCCCCCCCCCCCCCACACACACACACACACACAGACAGACACATGTTACTCACCGTTTCCTCTCTGGTTAAGCCAGCCTGGTCTCCGCTGTGGGACGAACACGTCCACCCTGCTGGGGGGGACATGTTGCTAATTGAGCTCTCGCTGGTCGTTTGCTCCTCGAAGTGAGCAAAAAGAAGGAGGAGAAAGTGTTGGTAGCTGAGGCCCTGGGAGGGAGGAGGAGGAGGTGAAATGTCTCCCCGTTGGTTGCAAACTAACAGACAAATGAAAAGCAGTTAATCCAGCAGGAGAAAGGAGAGGCTTACGGCAGGACGGGTCTAACACAGCAGAACTTCCTGTCCCCGTTGGGTCTGAACCAGGAGACCAAGCCTGAAACAGAAAGGGTCAGTCTGTTGATGTTTTCTATAGAGTCTCTAAACTATCGACTGAGACATGTTTCATATCCTGTGCCGCTCTCTGATAATAACATTTAGGTTTTATTGGGTTGAAGCCTGGGAAAATCATTCAAAACTAATAAAGATTCAATGGTTAAAATCCAGCAAAGAGCTAATTGAATAAGGAATGAAGCCTCTAACAATAAATGATTTATAGAGCGCTTTTCTAGATCTCCACTCCCCAAAGCGCTCTATAACACATCAGTCACTCACACACTGCTGGGGATCAGATACATGTAGCCTCAGCTGTCCTGGAGCGCTGACAGGGGAGCAGATGATTTGGACCAACACCACCAGGTCCCTCTGACCACCACCAGGTCCCTCTGACCACCACAAGGTCCCTCTGATCACCACCAGGTCCCTCTGACCACCACCAGGTCCCTCTGATCACCACCAGGTCTCTCAAACCACCACCAGGTCCCTCTGATCACCACCAGGTCCCTCTGACCACCACCAGGTCCCTCTGATCACCACCAGGTCTCTCAGACCACCACCAGGTCCCTCTGACCACCACCAGGTCCCTCTGACCTCCACCAGGTCCCTCTGACCTCCACCAGGTCCCTCTGACCACCACCAGGTCCCTCTGACCACCACCAGGTCCCTCTGATCACCACCAGGTCCCTCTGACCACCACCAGGTCCCTCTGACCACCACCAGGTCCCTCTGACCACCACCAGGTCCCTCTGATCACCACCAGGTCCCTCTGACCACCACCAGGTCCCTCTGATCACCACCAGGTCCCTCTGATCACCACCAGGTCCCTCTGACCACCACCAGGTCCCTCTGATCACCACCAGGTCCCTCTGACCACCACCAGGTCCCTCTGACCACCACCAGGTCCCTCTGACCACCACCAGGTCCCTCTGATCACCACCAGGTCCCTCTGACCACCACCAGGTCCCTCTGATCACCACCAGGTCCCTCTGATCACCACCAGGTCCCTCTGACCACCACCAGGTCCCTCTGACCTCCACCAGGTCCCTCTGACCACCACCAGGTCCCTCTGATCACCACCAGGTCCCTCTGATCACCACCAGGTCCCTCTGACCACCACCAGGTCCATCTGATCACCAACAGGTCCCTCTGACCACCACCAGGTCCCTCTGATCACCACCAGGTCCCTCTGACCACCACCAGGTCCCTCTGACCTCCACCAGGTCCCTCTGACCACCACCAGGTCCCTCTGACCACCATCAGGTCCCTCTGATCACCACCAGGTCCCTCTGACCACCACCAGGTCCCTCTGACCACCACCAGGTCCCTCTGACCACCACCACGCCCCTCTGACCACCACCAGGTCCCTCTGACCACCACCAGGTCCCTCTGATCACCACCACGTCCCTCTGATCACCACCAGGTCTCTCAAACCACCACCAGGTCCCTCTGATCACCACCAGGTCCCTCTGACCACCACCAGGTCCCTCTGACCACCACCAGGTCCCTCTGACCACCACCAGGTCCCTCTGACCACCACCAGGTCCCTCTGATCACCACCAGGTCCCTCTGATCACCACCAGGTCCCTCTGATCACCACCAGGTCCCTCTGACCTCCACCAGGTCCCTCTGACCACCACCAGGTCCCTCTGATCACCACCAGGTCCCTCTGACCACCACCAGGTCCCTCTGATCACCACCAGGTCCCTCTGACCACCACCAGGTCCCTCTGACCACCACCAGGTCTCTCTGACCACCACCAGGTCCCTCTGACCACCACCAGGTCCCTCTGATCACCACCAGGTCCCTCTGACCACCACCAGGTCCCTCTGACCACCACCAGGTCCCTCTGACCACTACCAGGTCCCTCTGACCACCACCAGGTCCCTCTGACCACCACCAGGTCCCTCTGATCACCACCAGGTCTCTCTGACCACCACCAGGTCCCTCTGATCACCACCAGGTCCCTCTGACCACCACCAGGTCCCTCTGATCACCACCAGGTCCCTCTGACCTCCACCAGGTCCCTCTGACCTCCACCAGGTCCCTCTGATCACCACCAGGTCCCTCTGACCACCACCAGGTCCCTCTGATCACCACCAGGTCCCTCTGACCTCCACCTGGTCCCTCTGATCTCCACCAGGTCCCTCTGACCACCATCAGGTCCCTCTGATCACCACCAGGTCCCTCTGACCACCACCAGGTCCCTCTGATCACCACCAGGTCCCTCTGATCACCACCAGGTCCCTCTGACCACCACCAGGTCCCTCTGACCACCACCAGGTCCCTCTGATCACCACCAGGTCCCTCTGACCACCACCAGGTCCCTCTGATCACCACCAGGTCCCTCTGACCACCACCAGGTCCCTCTGACCACTACCAGGTCCCTCTGATCACCACCAGGTACCTCTGACCACCACCAGGTCCCTCTGATCACCACCAGGTCTCTCAGACCACCTCCAGGTCTCTCAGACCACCACCAGGTCCCTCTGACCTCCACCCGGTCCCTCTGACCACCACCAGGTCCCTCTGATCACCACCAGGTCCCTCTGACCACCACCAGGTCCCTCTGACCACCACCAGGTCCCTCTGACCACCACCAGGTCCCTCTGACCTCCACCAGGTCCCTCTGACCACCACCAGGTCCCTCTGATCACCACCAGGTCTCTCAGACCACCACCAGGTCCCTCTGACCACCACCAGGTCCCTCTGATCACCATCAGGTCCCTCTGATCACCACCAGGTCCCTCTGACCACCACCAGGTCCATCTGATCACCTACAGGTCCCTCTGACCTCCACCTGGTCCCTCTGACCTCCACCAGGTCCCTCTGACCACCACCAGGTCCCTCTGATCACCACCAGGTCTCTCAGACCACCACCAGGTCCCTCTGACCACCACCAGGTCCCTCTGATCACCACCACGTCCCACTGACCACCATCAGGTCCCTCTGACCACCACCAGGTCCCTCTGACCACCACCAGGTCCCTCTGACCACCACCAGGTCCCTCTGACCACCACCAGGTCCCTCTGATCACCACCAGGTCTCTCAGACCACCACCAGGTCCCTCTGATCACCAACAGGTCCCTCTGACACCACCAGGTCCCTCTGACCACTACCAGGTCCCTCTGATCACCACCAGGTCCCTCTGACCTCCACCAGGTCCCTCTGATCACCACCAGGTCCCTCTGACCTCCACCAGGTCCCTCTGATCACCACCAGGTCCCTCTGACCACCACCAGGTCCCTCTGACCACCACCAGGTCCCTCTGATCACCACCAGGTCCCTCTGACCACCACCAGGTCCCTCTGACCTCCACCAGGTCCCTCTGATCACCACCAGGTCCCTCTGATCACCACCAGGTCCCTCTGATCACCACCAGGTCCCTCTGACCACCACCAGGTCCCTCTGATCACCACCAGGTCCCTCTGACCTCCACCTGGTCCCTCTGACCTCCACCAGGTCCCTCTGACCACCACCAGGTCCCTCTGATCACCACCAGGTCCCTCTGACCACCACCAGGTCCCTCTGATCACCACCAGGTCCCTCTGACCACCACCAGGTCCCTCTGACCACCACCAGGTCCCTCTGATCACCACCAGGTCTCTCAGACCACCACCAGGTCCCTCTGATCACCACCAGGTCCCTCTGACCACCACCAGGTCCCTCTGACCTCCACCAGGTCCCTCTGACCCACCAGGTCCCTCTGACCTCCACCAGGTCCCTCTGATCACCACCAGGTCCCTCTGACCACCACCAGGTCCCTCTGACCACCACCAGGTCCCTCTGATCACCACCAGGTCTCTCAGACCACCACCAGGTCCCTCTGATCACCATCAGGTCCCTCTGATCACCACAGGTCCCTCTGACCACCACCAGGTCCCTCTGACCACCACCAGGTCCCTCTGACCACCACCAGGTCCCTCTGATCACCACCAGGTCTCTCAGACCACCACCAGGTCCCTCCGACCACCTCCAGGTCCCTCTGACCACCACCAGGTCCCTCTGACCACCACCAGGTCCCTCTGATCACCACCAGGTCCCTCTGACCACCACCAGGTCCCTCTGATCACCACCAGGTCCCTCTGACCTCCACCAGGTCCCTCTGACCACCACCAGGTCCCTCTGACCACCATCAGGTCCCTCTGATCACCACCAGGTCCCTCTGATCACCACCAGGTCCCTCTGACCACCACCAGGTCCCTCTGACCACCACCTGGCCCCTCTGACCACCACCAGGTCCCTCTGACCTCCACCTGGTCCCTCTGATAACCGCCAGGTCCCTCTGATCACCACCAGGTCCCTCTGACCACCACCAGGTCCCTCTGATCACCACCAGGTCCCTCTGACCACCACCAGGTCCCTCTGATCACCACCAGGTCCCTCTGACCACCACCAGGTCCCTCTGATCACCACCAGGTCCCTCTGACCACCACCAGGTCCCTCTGATCACCACCAGGTCCCTCTGACCACCACCAGGTCCCTCTGACCACTACCAGGTCCCTCTGACCACCACCAGGTCCCTCTGACCTCCACCAGGTCCCTCTGATCACCACCAGGTCTCTCTGACCACCACCAGGTCCCTCTGACCACCACCAGGTCCCTCTGATCACCACCAGGTCCCTCTGACCACCACCAGGTCCCTCTGACCACCACCCGGTCCCTCTGACCTCCACCAGGTCCCTCTGACCACCACCAGGTCCCTCTGACCACCACCAGGTCCCTCTGACCACCACCAGGTCCCTCTGACCTCCACCAGGTCCCTCTGACCACCACCAGGTCCCTCTGACCACCACCAGGTCCCTCTGATCACCACCAGGTCTCTCAGACCACCACCAGGTCCCTCTGACCACCACCAGGTCCCTCTGATCACCACCACGTCCCTCTGACCACCACCAGGTCCATCTGATCACCAACAGGTCCCTCTGACCACCACCAGGTCCCTCTGACCACTACCAGGTCCCTCTGATCACCACCAGGTCCCTCTGACCACCACCAGGTCCCTCTGACCACCACCAGGTCCCTCTGATCACCACCAGGTCCCTCTGACCTCCACCAGGTCCCTCAGACCACCACCAGGTCCCTCTGACCACCACCAGGTCCCTCTGACCACCACCAGGTCCCTCTGACCTCCACCAGGTCCCTCAGACCAAGTTTGGTGACAGGAGAATCTCGTCTCTGCTTTTTGCGGATGATGTGGTTCTCCTAGCTTCATCAGGCTCTGACCTTCAGCTCTTGCTGGGGAGGTTCACAGCTGAGTGTGAAGCGGCTGGGATGAGGATCAGCACCTCCAAGTCTGAGGCCATGGTTCTCGACCGGAAAAAGGTGGATTGGCAACTCCGGGTCGGGAGAGAGGTCCTGCCTCAAGTGGAGGAGTTCAAGTATCTCGGGGTCTTGTTCTCTAGTGAGGGAAGGAGGGAGATGGACAGGCGGATTGGGGCAGCGTCTGCAGTGATGGACGCTGAACCGGTCTGTTGTGGTGAAGAGGGAGCTGAGCCAGAAAGCAAGGCTCTCGATTTACCGGTCGGTCTACGTCCCAATCCTCACCTATGGTCATGAGCTTTGGGTAACGACCGAAAGAAAGAGATCGCTGATACAAGCGGGTGAAATGAGTTTCCTCTGTAGGGTGGCCGGGCTCAGCCTTAGGGATAGGGTAAGAAGCTCGGACATCCGGGAGAGACTCGGGACTCGGAGTAGAGTCGCTGCTCCTCCATATTGAGAGGAGCCAATTGAGGTGGTTCAGGCATCTGGTCAGGATGCCTCCTGGACGCCTTCTCACGGAGGTGTTTCAGGCATGTCCTGCTGGCAGGAGGTCCCCGGGTTGACCCAGGACACATTGGAGAAAATACATCCCGCAACCTGGACCCAGATAAGTGGAGGAAGGCGAGGTGAGGGATTTTAAAAAAATGATATTTAAATTTAAGTCAGGAGGAGCATTATAGCAGTGGCTGTAACGTCTCACCTGCTTGTTCCTGGCACTCAGACATCTATTCTGTTTGCTCTACAGCCGAACAGGACATAGAAAAAATAAGAAAGAAATCAATAATACCCCCAGGTATTTGAAAGATGGAAGTACAGAGAGTTGTTTACCTGAGAGAGTGAAGACAGGTGATGTAGCTGGAGTATTAACACTCTATTGACAGATTACTTCTGTTTTGACAATATTGATGGTCAGACCCAATCTGCCATATGCCTTCACATCAAGGACAATCTGAAGGTCCTGTGGGGAGTGAGACGCAGTGCGCAGTCATCTGCATACTGTAACTCCAGGACCTTCAGCCTCCTGATATTGAAGAGGTTACCATCCAACCTGTAGGCTATCGTTACCCCACTGTTTTTCTCAATCTCCATATGGAGCAGCAGAGTGACACATTTAAGGAAGATATTAAAAAGTACAGGTGCTAGTACACATCCCTGCAGAACCATTGTTTGCACCGGGAAAGGGGCAGATTCTTGTCCTATTGTCACTCTAGCTGTCATTCCATCATGGAATTGCCAAAGGACGTTAACAAACTTTTTGGGGCAACCAAACCGAAGCAGAATATCCCAGAGGAGGTCTCTCTGTGCAGCGTCAAAGGCTTGGAGAGGTCGACAAAGGCCATAAACCTCTCTCTATGTCACTTTTCCTGAAGTATCCAAGCTGTAAAGACCTTGTCGACTGCACCCCTTTTCTTCCTGAACCCGCACTGTACCTCAGGTATTATTGACTCTGTGATGTTATTGACCAACCTCTGGAGCATTTACTTGGCAAAACCCTTGCTGACCAGTCAGGCAATTTAATCAGAGTCATCAGCACCCTGGTTTAGTAGGGTGCCAAAGTGCTCAGCCCACCTTTCAAGGACATCATTCTTATCCTTCAAGATTTTGTGACCATCTGCTGTTCTCAAAGGAGTAACACTATGAGTAGTTGGACCATAGATAGCTTTGACTGCATTATAAAAATTCTGCATGTCGTTTTTATCTGCAAAAGGCTGGATTTCCTGTGCCTTTTGCTGTCCACCATTCACTTTGCACATCCTGATGAGTTCCTGCCACAATTGTCGGGCGATTCTGGATGAAGGAGTGTTTAGGACTTCTTGGTGTTCTTTATGCATGTTATTCAGACGTTTGTGTATATTGTCCGAGTTGTAATCAAACCAATCTTGATGTTTTTTGCTCTTAAAGCTGATTGTCTGGGCTGCTGCACCACGGAGCGCTGATCTGATGGCTGTCCACTGCTCATCTAGAGGGTGGTCACCGCTCAGGAAGAGCTCTAACTCCTCTTATTTTTCTCATTCCGTACCTTGATGTTCTCCAAGTGCATCTAATCAAGCTGACTCCTATTTGGTGCGGTTTTCCACGGGGTGCTCTTTCAGGTGGAGTTTGGACGTTATCATACGGTGATCTGTCCAACACTGCATTTTTTTGGTGAGCCTTGGCAACAATGTGTTCTTAATGGCCCATCCTACACCACGCAGATGTTGTCCACCAGTAGGGTAACCTTTCCAAGAAAAAGTGTAGCCCATCCCCCCTTTGTTAGTGATCCTTCATCCAGTAGCCTTGTTTCACTTAAAGCCGTAATGTCAACGTCATTGCGTCTCAGCAGTAACCTGTCCAGTTTGATATTGAGTGACATTTTTTAGGCCACCTTTTCTAGGTCCTTCCTCAAAATAAAGTGAGCGGTGGGATCCCTAAATAGGGCTGCTCAGTCACACAGGGGTGTGCTGAGGACATCTGCCACTCAATCCCAGATTCAGCGACCAAATGCCCGACGTACAAGGCTCCAGCTAAGAGCTTCCAGTCCATTCACACCTGCTCCCATTTCCAGAAACCCCATCGCCACTAGACATCAAACAAATGTAGATCCAAGTAGTTTTCACCATGGTCAGAAGTTGATGCCTGCGCAAAGACATTTTTTAAAGTGCCTTAGGAGGTGCACTGTCTCCACTTGCACTATCTTCACCATGACGAGGTTAGCCTGGTGGCCTGGGAAGGTCCAGGACGACCAGTCCCTCATCATAGCTGCAGGAGGCTACCGGGTCCTAGCTTTATTTAGTAAACATAAATATAGATTATGACCGGATTTTTTAAACCCTGTCAGTCACAGGGAAAACTAAAAAGTCTAGCGCGACCTCTGCTGCTCCGAGATCCAACGTGCTTTAGCCTGGGACTTCAAAGTATCCAGTTACCATGTGTGGCCACAAGGAGGCACCGCAGGAGTCTTGGCGGGGGAGGGGCTATGTACCGGCATGAGGAGGCTTACACACTTCCCTCCTCTTTTCGACCCAGCGGGGCTAGCCAGTGGCAGTAGCTAAAGGCAGAAAGTTGCAGCAATGCAGCGCTCAACATAGACTACCCTGCCCTACAGCACTATATGCATCACACACGCACTGTGCACCCAGGCATCATGCACGCACACACACACACACACACGTACCATATGACAGTTGGGAGGTAGGTCTGGGGTCTGAGTGTGGAAGGAGGCAGAAGACTATAGAACCAAAGAAAACCCCACATGTTGGGGATCCTCACCTCAAACAGCAGGAGGGAAAAACCACTAACTGTTCATCCAGTCTGTCTCAAAACAAAAACAATCAAATGAATCAGAGATCCAGGGTGTGTCCACTGACCCACTGCGACCTGTCCATTCTAAGCACAACAAAGTGGCAGTGAGAGAGGCATTGAAATCAGCTGTTTGAGTGCTCTTATTCCTGTAATTTATCCCAGGATGAAAGCTAACAATGTGGTGTTTGTTCCCAACACAGTGAAGTGTGTGCAGCTCGTCACATTAGCCCCTCAGTTCTACAGCGTGGCCCGGCTCAGTGGGTTCAGAACCCATCATGTCCCTTAAATAACACACTGACTGATCTGATTGTCAAACAACCACAGCTTCAAACACACTGATAGAAATACATGTTGAGCAAATGTTGATGGACGTTCATGAGCAGATAAAAAATATGTGTAACGACTTGGTAAAACTGGAAGAGACATGATTAAATGTGGAAGTTAATCAATAAATAAACAGGCCTACATTTGTTTAAGGTTCATCTTAAAAACAGTGGAATATTTAACTACAGTTTAATAAATAAATGAAATAAACTCAGGACAAAATGAAAAACTGTTTGGATTACTATTTCCTTGTTGTAACAATGATTCAATCAAAAAGGAATATTCAGCCTGCAGCTTGTGGTTTCATGAATTTAGTTTTATTATGTAAAATTTTATAAAACGTTGTAAGCAAGAAAAGGGAAAAAAATCAGGAAGAAAGAAACATTTCTTGGTAGTACCTGTAAATGTGGCACCTTGAAGGGACTTCAGGATCATTATGAAGTTTTCTTAGTTATTTATAAACAGTAAG
Organism: Callopanchax toddi; assembly: GCA_006937965.1. Lineage (NCBI taxonomy): Eukaryota > Metazoa > Chordata > Actinopteri > Cyprinodontiformes > Nothobranchiidae > Callopanchax > Callopanchax toddi. Next base: position 612 of record SSNR01000896.1, on the reverse strand, counting down.
GACCACACCCACTAGTGACATCACTCATGATGGGCGAGTAGTAAGTTCTCTGACCAAAGCAATACCCATGGCTAGTCAGATCAGGATAGACAATGTTGCAAATTGATGATTAATTACAAGCTAATTTTCTATTTTAGACAACTTTAGCTCTAAAATTTTCAGTGATGCTTTAGAACACTATATTATACCTGTAGAGTGTTTTACAGGTAGAACACTATATTACCTAATAGCTAAACTCTACAGTTAGAACATTAGAACACAATAGCTAGCAGGTAATATAGTGCTCTAACTGTAGAGGTTAGCTAACAGGTAATATAATGTTCTAACTGTAGAGGTTAGCTAACAGGTAATATAGAGTTCTAACTGTAGAGATTAACTAACAGGTAATATAGAGTTCTAACTGTAGAGGTTAACTAACAGGTAATGGTGTTCTAACTGTAGAGGTTAGCTAACAGGTAATATAGTGTTCTAACTGTAGAGGTTAGCTAACAGGTAATATAGTGTTCTAACTGTAGAGGTTAACTAACAGGTAATATAGAGTTCTAACTGTAGAGGTTAGCTAACAGGTAATATAGTGTTCTAACTGTAGAGGTTAACTAACAGGTAATATAG